>JAULJZ010157567.1:0-52530 GCA_032270985.1 Heliamphora pulchella | reverse complement strand
GTTACACTTCCTCTCTCTCTCTCTCTCTCTCTCTCCCTCTCCAATTGCCTCATTTGGTTCTCTAAGCAGTCTCGTTTTTAAATAAAAAACAAATCAGTGTTTTAATTTTTTTTTCAAGTTTTGATCAAAAAGATCTTCTAGTCCCCTTACTTAAAGTAGTTTAAAAGTAAAAAAAAATAGATCAAAATTGAAAAAAGAGCACTAACTTATTTTGATATTTTTCATATTTTGATTAAAATATATATTTTGTAATTTCTCGAGGTTAGACAAATCTAAAGGTAAGAAAAGAATTACCAAAGATAAAAAAAACTCCAAAAAATACTATACTTTCTAGATATTCCACCATATATGAGTATCATCTCAAAAATAATAAATTTTAAAAAATAATATTTTTTGAGTCACTAAGGGCCTATTTGGCTACCTAAGTTTTTTGGCTTTTTGACTAAAAACGCAAAAAGTTAATATGGCTCGTTCGGTAAAAAGCAAAAAAAAATTTTAAAAGTTAAAAGGTTAAATCAAAATACTAATTTTTAGAATATTTTCAAACTCCCACTACTTTTAAAATACAATAATACTACATATTCATAACTCATTTACTACCACTACCAAATACATATAATTGTTATTTTCAACTATATAAAAGGGCAAAACTATCCAATTGAATAAAAAGCAACAAAAATATTTTTTACCCAAACAATTAATTTTAAAAAATAAATTTAAAAGCTAATTTACTAAATAACCTATTTTAAATTAAATTTAACTTTTTTTAACTAAAAACACAAAAAAAAAAGACTTTTAAAGTTAGTTACAATCGTAACAAACGTTGTTCAAACCAAATTAATCCACAATTCGATTCGAATTGAGATCACCTGCAATGCTTTTTTGGAATAATGCATTATTCTAAAAATTAATACAATACAACATAATTTTGGTACAATAATAAAAAAACTATTAAATAATACATTACATCAAATGACCAAAGTTACATACGACAACTAGTTTAAAAGTTAATATTTTTATTTTTTGGTATTTTTAGCCAAAAAGCTGAATTGAATTCAAAGTAGGTTGTTTGATAACTTAGCTTTTGAGTTAATTTTTTCAAATTGGTTGTTTGGATAAAAACTAATTTTTTTACTTTTTGTTCAAATTGCACAATTTTACCTTTATTTATATTTAATATTAACAATTATATGTAGTTTGTGTGGTAATAAATAAGCCATGAATAAGGGGCACTATTGTATTTTAAAAATTGTGTGAGTTTAATTAGAATATTTTGAGAATTTGGATTTTAATTTTACTTTTTAGCTTTTTTATTTTTTATTTTTTTTACCAAACGAACAACTTTAACTTTTTAATATTTTTAAACAAAAAAAAAACTAAAAAATCAAAATTTCCAATAAGGACCATAATGTCAAATCTGCTATGAAAATGACAAAAGATCGAAAAAATTAGGTAAAAGAATCAAGGAAAGGTTTGGAAAGTGCAATTCTAAAATTAACTTACAAGTTAATTTTTTATAAGTCAAATTTCGTCTAATGAGGTAAAATATTTTATTAAAAAAATATTTTATATAGATATTATCAACTAAACAATAAAAAATAAATAAAATATTTTATCTAAAAATATTTTACGTTGAATCAAACATAGCCTTAAAAGAAAATGTTAGATTTGGCATTCTTCATCGTAAGTCCAAAAAAATGGATGATGTTCTCAATTTTCAATCCACGGCTCGTTAAAAAGTATTAAGAAAATCTTTTAAAAAAGTAAATTGTAACCTTTAAAAAAGTATTTAGTGAAAAGATTTGTTTGAATTAAATGTAAATTCTTTCGTAAATTAGCATTAATTTAAGATTTTTTTTTGAAAGAAATAGTTTTTTTTCCTTTTTAGTTACCGTTGTAAATAGTTAATTAGTTTTATAACAATTCGTTTAGTCTAAATATTTGTTTTCTTAGGGGAAAATTTGTATGAGTTGATTGTAGATCATTTGGTAAGTTAGCATTTAAGAATTTTTTATTTAAAAAAAATCAATTTTTTTATTTTTTATTCAAATTAAAAAACATTACCTTTCTATATATAAAATCAATATAATTTATATAGATAGTATTTATAGTAAATAAGTTATAAGTAAGTGTGTAATTGCCTTTTTGAATAAGATGGAAGTTTGAATAAATTGTTCTAGAAATTGATAAATTTTATTTAACTTCTTAGTTTCTAAATTTTTTTTTTCAACCGGACGAAGTTTAACTTTTTTTTGACTAACATTTTCTATTTTTCTTGTATTTACCCCAATATATAAAAAGGAGTTGGAAATTGTGAAGAATCTTTAGGTATCCAGCCGGGTCTTATCTTCTTCTCTACGTAACAAAATAATACCCCTTTGCTTCATTAGTAGGTTAGGTTTCTTCCTTATTAGGTTTTATATACTTTTGGACCCCAATGGCATCATTTAGCAATAAAAGCTAGGAACTCATGAAGGGAAGACTCCATTAAATTGAATTGTTTTATAAATGAAAAGTTTTCATGTAGCTGCAAGGAAAATCTGAGTAAGGAGTTCATGCTCTCCCTTACACTTTTTCTTTAAACATGCAAATTTATAAAATTGTATTTTCTTAGTAAAAAGTATAGAGAGATTTTGATCCAAGTTCCATTTAGAATACTTGTTTAGGGATAAATCTCAACTTAAAATTAATGTTCTATTAAGTCCCATCTCATATTATTATACCAAAATTACCCTCAATACACTATTTATGCTTCACGAATTTGGGTTTTCCAGTAAAAGAAACATTGTCATTTAAAAATTATTAATATAAATGGAAACCTCAAAAATTCGAACCAGGAATATTCAAAATTTTTGTTGTGATATTCTCTGGTGATCAGAAAATAAAAAAATATTTTGGTAGAGAAATGAGACATTTTACAATATTTCATTCTATGTAAATGAGACATTTCTTAAACAAACGAGATATTTCATATATTACACAAAAGTGAACTCTCATTTATCCTTTCAATAATATATATTGTTTTATTTTGTTAACATAGAATTGAACTATTTAACAAATAATAATTTATTAATGCATAAAATGAATCAAATTGAATGTATTATTTGTTTGGAAAATATGATTCATGTGATAAAAACTAAGACACTATGAAAATATCACATTTCTCTAACAAAATTATATTTTTCGATCTCTAGATAAAAAGCTTATTATTATCAACACATCTTTCATCTGGTTAAGCTCTTCCCTTCTATTTTGCGCTCTTTCCACATTCATTCACTTTACTTGAGATTTTCCAAAAAAGATGTCATGGAAACTTTTACTTTTCATGGGTGCTTTTGATAAAGCTATAGCTTATTAATTAGCTTATTTGTAGTTTCTTTTTCTGCTACTACTGCTTTTGCGAGGATATATTTGAACGAGTGGAGCACACAAGCTAAACAGAAAGGAAAGGATCGAGAGCTGGATCTAGAAGCGAGGACAGATGGAGAGCTGTTTGGATGAGGATTTTGGGGCGATGAAGGTGAATGCACTCATCAGAGGAAGCGTAGTTTTTGATTAAAGGCATATTTGTCTATACAACCCACAAATTTGAAAATTAAGACCTTGTAGAATATTCACAAAGTAATTAGAACTAATAACAAGTCCTCTAAATAGGACCCTAAATTAATTTTTTCAAAAGTTTATTGTATTAAAAGATAATCTTCCGATTAATATTGTAAAAAGAGTGAAATGATTCTATAGTAATTAATTGATGCCAAAAAGAAGCACACTTACCCCTGTACTCGAGTTTTTCCATCATTTTCTCTCTTTACATCAAAGTTAAGGTTTTTCGATTAGGGAGAGTGAGGTGGAGTCAGTAGCTCTTGTTGAAAAAAATAGATGTTGAGTTATATCTTTGGTTAAAGTTTGGCTAATTTTGAGTGGTAATTAAAGCATGACCCGCATAATGGTTAAGCTGAGTTGGGATGGTGTTGAGTTCACTTTCATGAGTACATAAATTAAATCTATTTGATGATTCTAAAGGAATTGAGTGACTTCTTATATTTCATACAAATGAGAGAAGTAAGGAGAACTTGGATCCCTCCTCCTTTTTAGAGATGGTAAAGGGCTACGTAATTAGATAGGAGTCTAATTAGTTGAAAGCGTCAATCATCTTTTTTTTGATTTTTAACAAGCATTTTTGGAAAATAACAAAAAGATAATGAATAGAAAAAAAGGAGATCAGAAATTCATTATACAAATAATAGGACAGGGCTAAGCCTTAGCAAAAGCTCTAATGGTAGTACCACTTAAAAAAATTAAACAATTACAAAAGAGTGGCTTGTCAGAGAAAAGCCTTGCCTTACTTCTCTTCTTCGTTTGGATCTTTATGTATGCAGATGCAGTGTCGATGAGGCCAATTGGATGAATAGTTACTCAAAATCATTTAGTGTTAAATGAAAAATGACTTCAACAGTCATGAAGACAAACTTGAAAATTTAATAGTAACATATTTATCTCACATTGGAAACTTACGAAAATGTTTGTGGGTATATGTAAGCTTACTTTAGAGTAAGGGGAAGGATCCCTCGGGAGTACCTGGTTTTGTGGACGGAGGAGAACTTACCTAAGTATGAATTTGGGCTTGACCTAAAATACACACGTGTGCGCAGGTTACCGTTGCCCACCCCCCCCCCCCCCCCCCAGTGCTGGGCTTGGACTTGGGTCATGTAGGTTCTTATCTTCTTTGGAAGAAATTTATTTAAAATATTCTTTTATGGTCCGTTACCATTGGAATGTTACTGTTAGAGTTGAACCGAACTAGTACTTTTCTGAACCGAATTGGTGTGCACCTGTTCGCAAACTGTGAACTGAGTTGGATCTCGTTGTTTCGGGCTGTCCTAATAGGCATCCTCTCCTTTGTAAACAGGCAGTCCCTCACTACATTCATCTGTTCATTTTCTGCATTCTATTCTATTAAAAAGAGAGACTACAAGTATTGTTCTAGTTCATCAAGCACAATAGATTGTAGTGCTGTTTCTGCGTAGGAGAGATCAAGTACTTTTAAGAAGCAAACGTCCAAATTCGTAAGCACCATTGTTGAGGCGCGAATCTATTTTAAAGACAAAATATGATACACATGCCTTGATCGATTCTGCCTTTCATTCCGAAGTTCTATAAGCTTAAAATTCATTTGTTTTCTCTTCGTATAATTTTAGTTTTACTTTCTCAATATATACATGATATATTTTCTCATATCTCTTCTCTTTAAAACAATTTCTTGTTTACTATTTAACTTTTGCAAAGACAATACAGTTTTTTAATAACAATCTTAAAACAAATTCCTTTTTACCTGATGTTCTATAAAAGGAAAAAAAAAAAATTTGTTTTATATTTTGTAAGATAAATATTTGTGTTGTGATTTATGTTAAATAGAAATAGCTACAAAAATCATTCATAATTCTTTGAGTACTGATACGAACACTAGTGATGTGCCTACTCCCATCTCTACGGCTTTGTTTGCACCAGTTGTTGCACCAATACCAACTACGATTTTGGTGAATCATGGACAGAAACTGGAAAATCTCAATGGGGCTGATTTCAAGTAGTGGCAATAGAAGAAGTTATTCTACCTAACCATTTTAAACTTAGCTAGGTTCCTTCAAGAATATGCTCCTGAACTCAAACTAGATGAGTTTAACAAGTAGATTGTTGCTGTCATGCAGGCATGGAAGCATGTTGACTTCTTGGCAGGAGTTATTTCTTCAATGGCTTGAACAATGTAATGCATAGTATGTATTGTACTAAAAAGACTGCAAATGGGTTATCAGAATCCCTGAACAGGAAATACAAGACGGAAGATGCCAGGATAAAGAAACTTTTCGTCAATTTTTTTTACTACAAAATGGTGAATTCTAGGACCATTATCAACCAGGTGTAAGTACTTCAAGTGATTCTACAAGAAGTTCATGCAGAAGGGATGTCTCTTAGCGAGTCATTTCAAGTTGTAGTTATTGAAACATTATCACCATCATGGAAAGAATTCAAAGCACAAGCATAAAAAGATTAAACTGTAGGATCTATTTGTGCGGCTATGAATTAAAAAGGACAACCATGGATCAGAGAAGAAAATGAGAAGTCAGTTTGTAGTTAAGGCTAACGTGGTAGAATAAGGGTAGACCAACATTAATAAAAGAAAACATTATGGCCAAGGGATGAGGGGCCCTAGAGGTGGTGCAAATAAGAATTTTAAATTTCGAAGAAAATACTTCAAGTGTGACAGCACGGACATCGTGCAGCGGACTGTATAACTTGCACATTCACTAAAGGTTATATTAGGGGCCCTAAAGGTGGTATAGACAAGAATTTTGAATTTCAAAGAAAATACTTAAAGTGTGACAACAAGAATATCATGCAGTAAACTGTGCAGCAAGCAGAATGTGTAAGCTTCTACCATACTCTCATAATGTGTGGAAGAGGGTAAGCTTTGAAACTATTAGATCATTCTCATGGAGAACGGCCTACCATCGGGAAAAACTAAAAGATAGAGTTGAAGGAATTGAAATCCCAAGAACCGATGACGGTGCATACGAATTGAATAAAAATAGCACAATTTTTTTTTGTGCAAAATCGTTCGGATGGGCGTTCGAACGGTATTTGGATAGAAAAAATCATAATCTTGCTCCAAACGAAAAACAAGAAATTAGTATACCCAATAAAGAGAAAACTGGAATATACCTTCGAGATCTTTTTGATTTGATCTTGTCTTAGCACTTAGATAAAAATCTGAAAGCTCGTTTGACCTCAGATCTTTTGTCGTATTCTCGCACGTTGAAACCATGAATGGAGTGTGGGCTCTAATCTTTCGTGTCTCAAACCCTAACATGCTACCCTGTTTTTGTCTAGATTTTCACATGTAAAAACCTAATGATCCAAGACTGGTTGTCATGGGTTATAATGGTGTATAAATAGATTACGATAGAGACCTAAGAAGTAAATAAGATTCAGGCTTCCTATGTAATTAGAAAAATTTAATTCAACTCAGAATTAATTTTCAATTACATGAATTAGAATTCATACCACTAAAGAATCATAATTGCACTACCGGTCCTATCTCAAAATTATCTTTCGAGCTCCTTATTATTAAATACTTATTTATCTCCCCATGTTAAGATTATAAATACCCTTCAATTAAATTAAATTACTGAAAAATATATTTAATTGATCTCTTATAATTTCTTTAAGACTTTTCACTTAATTTCTTTCCTATGTCGGATTATAAATCCATCTGTAGGGTTCAAGATGATAAAAACTTATAAGTTTTCTTAAGGAGGTATCATCAATTCCAATGTCAAGATGTAGATTCTGTTAATAATTAATATTCACCATATACGCAATGTCGTTTTTCAATTCTCCAAACTTATTGACCTGTAAAATATCTCACCATTTAATGAATCAAAATAACAAATACTAAGTATACGTATCTATTAATTATTTTGGGATCAAAAGAATAAGCACTCATAATAATTATGGAGGTTAATTATTTTATATAGTTCGTATAAAAATAATTACTCAATATGGTCCTGTTCAATACATACAAAGTGTACTAGCACAATGAATTGAAATTATATCGTTCCCTATAATCAAAACAGATCTACTAAAATACCATTCTATAGTCCTACCGATTATGTGCCCAATTCCATCTAAAGCTGTGAATTAAAAACTTATATTACATAAGAATCGATAATTTGGTATTTTGTATGTAAGCCGAACTCTACATACCATATTATCTACTATGTAGAATAAAAGACACCCCATTCGTAATATTAAATAAATAATATATTAAAAATATTATTCATATAGATTCTCATTAAAATAGAAAAACAGATAAAATCAAGGAATAATTACACTTATCTCTCCTGAGATTTAAGTTTATTACAGGGAGTTCCCTTGTGGTCTCTGAAATTATACTAACCTTTCCTGAGATTTAATTTTTAACATTAATTACACCAAACTGTTAAAATTTCTATTGAAATTTAACGAAAATCACCCATCCCACCCCAAAATCACTCTTCAAACCACCTTTTTCCTCCAAAACCACTCTTCCCATCCCAAATTTCAACTGAATGGTAGTTTTGGGAAGGGTGGTTTTGGGGTGGAAAGGGTGATTTTGGGGGAGAAAGGTGGTTTGAAGGGTGGCTTTGGGGTGGAAGGGGCGATTTTCGTTAAATTTTAACGAAAATTTTAACAGTTTGGTGAAATTGATGTTAAAAATTAAATTTCAGGGAAGATTAGTGTAATTTTAGAGACCACACGGGAGCTCCCTATAATAAGCTTAAACCTCAAGGAAGGTAAATTCATTACACAAAATCAATACTTTAAATGACTCAGTTGATTGAACCTTCAAATCCAGTCGACTGAAATGCTTCTAGAACTTTAAAAACATGATTCATTGAAAGTCAGTGGACTAAAGTACCTTAGTTAGTCGATTGAACAAGCCAGTATGACTTTTAGTATATATCCCTAACAAGAGTCGAGTCGACTTTCGTGGAAAACTCAGACTTTTTTGAGCTTACCATATGAGGAACCCATATGTCAGCTCTTTTCATCCCCTACTCCCAACAAGTTACAAGGCTTGGGGTTCCAGGTCCTTATTGGGTTGGGTTCTAGTCACTATTCGGTTAAGTTCTGCTTTCTTATATTTTGGATAGAGTGTCCTTTTTTTAAGTACAACAAGAAGACTCCTCAAGCTAACATGACATAAGTGGAGACTCTCTCTAATGTAGTCGATTTGAATATTTTTGCAGTAGTCTATGAGGTCAATTTGGTGGCTTCTAACCCTCAAGAGTGGTGGTTGACACAGATGCTACCCATTATGTATGTTTTGGTAAGAAAATGTTCACTTCTTACAAAATGGTAGAATATGGAGTGCAACTCTTCATGGGAAACTCCTTAACTTCCAATGTTGAAAGACAAGGCAAGGTGGCGTTAAAGTTGACATCAAGAAAGGAGTTGAGTCTCAAAGACTTACTACATGTACTTCACAAGAGTCTAGTGTCTAGATCGTCGCTATGCAAGAATGGTTTTAAGTTGGTTTTTGAGTCTGATAAGTTTGTTCTCACCAAGAGTGAGGTATATGTAGAAAAGGGGTATATGAGTAATGGCTGCTTTAAGATGGATGTAATGATTGTTCTTCTACCTGTTAATAAAATTAATAGATCATATGCTTACTTGAATCTTCTAATGTATGGCATGTTAGATTAGAACATGTTAATTTTGATATTTTGCATAGATTAATTTACTTAGATTACTTCCCTAAGTTTAGTATAAATTCAAATAATAAATATGACACTTGTGTGGAAGCAAAGTTAACAAGAGTTTCTTTTCATTCAATTGAAAGAAGTATCGAATCCCTGGATTTAATCCATACTGATTTGTGTGATTTAATATTTGTTCAAACATGTGGTGGAAAAAGTATTTTATTACTTTTAGTAATGACTATACGAGATACAATTATGTGTATTTGCTAACGAGTAAGGATGAAACCTTAAAAATGTTCAAGCATTATAAAAGTGTAGGTTGCTACTGCACCTTATTTACCAAACTACAATATCTTATTCTCCACAACGAAAAGGAATTGCTGAATAGAAAAATAGAACTTTTAAAAAAATAATAAATGCTATGTTGATTAGTTTAGGATTACCATAAAACTCGTAGGGGAAAGCAATTCTATCCGCTAATTACATCATGAACAAGTTTCTTCCTAAAAGAACGAATAACACTCATTATGAATTGCGGATGGGTCGTAAACCTATCTATAAATTCTTCAGAGTGTAAAGGTATTTGGCTAAGATTATGGTTCTTACTCCAAAACAAGTGAGAATAGGACCAAAGACAATTCACTATGTACAAATTGGTTATGCAAAAAAAAAATGCATATCAGTTCGATAGCAGTGCATATCGATTTTTAGTGCATAAGTCAAATATATTGAAGGTTCATGTTAACATGATTATTGAATTAAGGAATACTTCATTTTTTAAAGATATTTTGCCTTATAAATCTATACTAAAGACAACTTCTAGTAAAAGAACTTATGATACTACTTTTGGTAGTAGGAAAGCCCAAGAAGTAGAAAATATTAATGAACTAAGATATGAAAAAAGAGAATGGAATTCAAAAACTTTGGGTCCGAATTATATGTTAGAAACCAAGCCTCTAAGTTTTAAAGAAACATTGTTTACTCCTGAAACTCCTTCATATAAGGAGGCTATAAATAATGAAATTGAATCTATTTTGCAAATCATACTTGAAAATTGGTGGATCTTCCACCAGGTTACAAGTGAATTTTAAAGAGAAAGACAAAAGCAAATAGTTCCATCGACAAATACAAGTCTAGACTTGTTTTCAAACGATACAAGCAAAATGAAGGCTTAGATTATTTTGATACATACTCACCAGTCACTCGAATAACCTCCATCCAATTATTGATGCTACAACAACTATATACAATCTTGAGATTAAAATCACTAGAATTTTTGATGGAATTGTTCTATCTCAGTCTTTTTATATTGAGAAAATGGTTGAGAAACTTAAGAAGTAGTATAACAGTGTAGCTCAAACACGAGTAGACGTGGATCTTCATCTATTCAAGAATAATGGTAAGCGTATCAATCAACTAGAGTATTCTCAAATCATAGGCAGCTTGATGTACGTAATGAATTGTACACTGCCATATATAGCATATTTAGTTAGTAAATTGAGTAGATACATAAGTAACCAAATGGCTGACCACTTAACCTTAATATTTAAGACATACCTTAAATTATGGACCGCACGATACCAGATATCCAACAATACTTAAAGGATATAGTGACGCGAACTAGATATCTAATACTAGAGATTTCAGACCCACGAGTAGATATGTCTTTACTCTTGGAAGTGCAGTAGTATCTTGAAAATCTTCTAAGAAAACATGTAATACAAGAACCACAATGGAATATGAATTTATTACTTTAAATAAAGCAAGTGAAGAAGCAAGGTGGCTTCATAATTTCTTAGAAGATATTCCAACGTGATCTAACCTATTGCCCGCAATTTGTATACATTGCGATAGCTAATTAGAAATTAGAAGGGCCCAAAGTAGTATGTATAACGAAAAATCTTAGCACATTTATTATAGACACAATACCATTAAATAGTTGCTCTCAAATGGAGTTATCATTATTGACTATGCAAAATCAAATAATAATATCATAGATCCGCTAACCAAATAGGTAAATAGAGGGCTAGTTGACAAATCATTGAGGGTAATGGATCTAAAGCCTACTATGTAAAGGTCTCTACAATGGCAACCCAACCTAGTTGACTAGAGATCTCAAGATCAATGTTCAAATAGATAACCTAATTGTGAGGAATTGAAAGATCACTAAAAGAATTAACATTTTTCACCCATCCCTAAATTGAAACAATTATACATGTAAATTATTTAGGATAAGTTTTTTTGGGGTAATTAAGTGTTTATTAACCAAAAATAGATATATAAAGGAGCTCGAGACACTCCTCCAAGGGCTAACAAAATGATGGAGCACACTACCAAAATACAAAACCATAACAAGTTTAGAAACTCTCATAGACCAAGAGTGAGCATAACGACAACCCAACCAAAACCTACTTCTTTTTACTTAAGCATGATTTATTAGGTATATTCAAAAGAATAACTAATTTCTTTCTAGCAAGCTTTAGATTTTCAATTCTCTCAAAGAGTATTTTTCTATTCTCACCAATAAAAGACGTAGGGCAAATAAAGTTTCCATTTGAAAGAGTCTTTGGAGGCATTCTTAAATGTGTAGATCAACGAATGGTATGCTTAAAGATACTTCTAGAAGTGGTGGCCAACTGTTAGTGTTATATACTGAAAATCATGGATTTATTTGGTTTTAATAATTTATTTTATTTTTTAATAAAATTAATTTTTTTATTTTATGAGAATTTTAATGAGCAATATATGCAATATCATTTCCTTAATGTTATGCATGAATGTCCTTTATTCTGTATAGTATTTAATCTGGTGTGTAGAGTACGGCTTGCACATAGAATATCAAATTTTAGGTTCTTCCAGAATATAAGTATTTGTTCACAATTTAGATAAAAATGGACATACCATCGGTACGACTATAGCACAAAATTTTAGTAGGTCTGTCTTGGTTATGGAGAACAGATAATAGCGTCGTATATTATTTCGACTCTTTGTGTTAGTACACTTTGTGTGTTGTGAACAGGACACATTAGGGTAATTAATTTTATACTGACTATATAAATTAATTTACACTTCAAGGTTATTATGAGAGTGTTTATTCTCTTAATCCTGAAATAATTAATTATTTGCATATATTTAATACTCGTTGTTTTGATTCATTAGACGGTGCGATCTTTGATGGATCTATATTCTCGGAGAGTTGGATAGCGGTATTAATTATATGGTGAATATTAATTATTGACAGAATCTACGTCTCGGTTGATCGGGATTTGTAATACCCTCTTAAGGAAACTTATAAGTTTTGACAAGGCCAAACCCTATAGGTGGATTTCATTATCTGACGGTCAAATAAGTTAAGCGGAAGGGTTTAAGAAATTTAAATATGCCGATTAAATTAAATTATCAGTAATTAAATTTAATTGACAGATATCGAAAATCTTAATATGGGGAGATAAGTTAAACATTTAATAATAGGATATCAACGTAAGATGGTCTTGAGATTATAATTTAGAGTGCAGTTATAGTTTTTTAGTGGTGTGAACTATAATTTAGTATTTTATGAAAATTACATAAATCACTGCACGGTTTTCATAATTACAGATACCGTTGAGAGGTTTGCATAATTGCGAAAATCACTGCTACGTATTTGGGTTACATTAGAAGCCTTTATCATAATTACTCCACAGGTTCCTATTATAGCCCTATAAATATGCGGGTAGGTTGAATCAAATTCATAACTCGTGTTCAAGACTAAGGTTTACTAGGTTCTGCCGGTACGAGTTCTCGAATGATCGTAATGCACACTACATTTGGGAATGCATAAGGAAATATAGTAGAAAGTCTGATCGGAGTTTCAACTCAGAATCAAAAATTCGTAGTTGGAGAATTGACCAAACATGTATTCATCTAAATAAACTGTGGTGGTTTGAGTTTTATTTTAATCGTTCGATATCAAAAAGTTTTATCTAGAGCTCGTTTCGGCGATTATCATCCATTTTTTTTAATCGAAAAATCTTTTACAAAACAATGATCTTGACAAAAGCCGCCTAAAGTTGGCGACATTGGGCGGCGCTGGCAGTGGTGGTGGCTGGTCCGGGGCTATTTTGATCGTGTTTTCTGATATGTTTTGATTGTGATGCGATATATTTTTATATCACCACAAATTAGAGAATTCTGATGCAATCCGAATGCCGATAAGTAGTTGTTCTAAAGGATTGAAACTCTTACAGCTTATCTTCAAAATAGGAGACTGAAACTTATCAGATTTTCTAATCGATCATAAAACCACGATATATACATATCTTGCATTTATGTTATTTTGAATTGCATAAAAAATGTATATCTGTTTTATATATTCTTGCTAATTTAATTAATTTAAAAAATTTAATTTTAATTAAATAGTTTGTAAAGAAAAATAAAATTAAGTTTTTTTTAATTAAATAAGTTTTTTTAGATATTTTATTTTTTTACAAAATATTACATTTAAGATGATTTTTTATTAAATCGAATATCATGGAAAAATGTAAAAATTAATTCTAAATTTTGAATTAATTAAATGAAAAAATATTTGATTTAAATAAATTATTATTTTTGAAAAATGTGTAACTAAAATAAAATAATTGAATGCCTCTAATCACTACCTTAATTGAAAAGCAAAAGAAAAAACTACGCATTCATCGAATTTTATTTGTTATCCATTAAAACATGAAAAGATGATTTGGCAAATTGAAATTTTTGAAATCGTGTATACGGAAAAAAGTTTTGGACTCCTTCAGATCGTGTGATTTTCGAAATTAATAAATTTATTTTAATTAAATGAATTTTTATAACCTTCAAAAATATTTTAAAAATCTAAATAGAAAAGAGAATTTATTCACAGATAAATTTTGCGGTCTCCATCACCAGTTTGTAAGCGATGTAATTAAATTCTGCGTGTTGACTGTAAGGTCTTCCTCCTCATCGGATAGATTAATTGCGGTATCGTCAGTACAAACATCTTTTAGGGATAATTTTAGATAATTGTTAGTGTGCATAACTTCTCCATCTGAATGGTTCATTGCGAAGTGATTGATTTGGAATTAAGTGGTGGTTAACACTTAACTGTAAATAATTAGCATCCTCTCCATTTGAGTCACTACTATTATTTACTAGACCAAAATTATGTCAGCTATTTAATTTTACTAGGCATGGCCAGTTGCCTAGATAGTAAAATTAAAAAGAACTGACCTGTTTGGACAAATAATGGATAGTAGACGTCCTCCCATTGAGGGATGCTATTCACAGGATACCAGGCTGTTTGAGAATTTCTTTCAAAATGGTAGAGGGAACCAAATTAAAATAAATTTAAAGTTTTACTTGTCATAATTAACGATTTTTTTAATTATGTGATTCTTAGGAATAAAATACCTTTCAATCCTCTCGCGTCTATACTTAAAGAAAACAAACTAACGGGATCAAATTTTACTAACTAAAAAAGCAACTTGGATATAGCTTTATCTATCAAGGATATTCTTTCAATACCAGGAAATATGTTTATGTCTAAAAAGGGTTTTTTCTCTAGGCCGAAAGGCATGAAAAAGAAAAAATTCAGAAATAGGGTGACACGATTTTCAAGATAGTAAGTGGGTCACAGACTAGTGTGAAAAAGTCAAAAGAAAGATGTTTTTACTGCAACTAGACACGGCACTGAAAAAAATAATATCTAGTTTGTCGTAGCAAGCTGAACAAATAGGGTAATTTCTTTTCACTAGTTGTGAAAATATGTTTAGCGGTGTTATCTACCGGTACTTGGTGTGTAGATACAGAAGCCACTAATTATATCTACAATTCTTTGCAAAGATTCTTAGAAACCCGACAACTTCGTGATGGGAAGATTTACTTGCATATGGACAATAATACAAAGGTGACATCAGTTGCGGTGGGAGATATCATTCTTAGTTTTAGTAGAGATCGATTTTTAATATTGAGAGATTATCTCTGTGTACATTCCAATAGAAGAAACTTAGTTTTTATTTCTAGATTGGTTAAAGACGGATATTTGGTTTATTTTAATAACTATGTGGCTATTAAGGATAATAAACGAGTTATCTATTCTGGTACATTGGTCGATGATCTCTATATTATTACTCTAATATCTCCTATACTGCAACTAACTGAATTGAATAATACATTTAATTATCATATAAGAGAAAGTTTTCTTCTTTAATGAACTAAATATTTTTTTTGGCACTTACGTTTAGATCATATTAATCTAAAAAGGATAAATAGACTGGTAGAAGATGAATATTTGGGTTCATTAGAAGTGGAGGATTTTTCAGTCTGTGAATTCTGCTTAGAGGGTAAGATGACCAAGAGTCTCTTTTTGGCAAAAAACTATAGAGATAGAGAACCGTTGAAACTGGTTTATTCTGATGTGTGTGGTCCTATGACAGTTCATACTAGAGGTGACTTTTAGTACTTCGTTAGTTTTATTAATGACTACTCAAGATATGAATATATTTACCTGATGCACCGTAAGTCTGAATACTTTGAGAAATTCAAAAAATTCATGGCGGGGGCAAAAAAGCGTCTGAGTAAAAGTATCGAATCACTACGATCCGATCGTGGTGGGGAGTACCTCTTTGGAGAGTTTAGGAATTACATGCCATCAGAAGGAATTATATCCTAGTTGACTACACCGGGCACTCCATAGTAGAATGGTGTAGCAAAAAGAAGGAATAGGACTCTTGTGGAGATGCTAAGGTCAATGATGAGTAATTTAGGATTACCCGATAAGTTTTGGAGACTTGCATTAGAAATAGCGGCTTATATTATGAATTTGGTACTTTTTAAGTCAGTACCTTTTACTCCCACAAAATTGTTGACTGGGAGCAAGCTTAGTCTAAGACATATTCGGATTTGGGAGTGTCTAGCACATGTGCTAAAAGAGACTGCGAGTAAGTTGAAACTGAGGACATAAGTTTGTTTCTTTGTTAGGTATCCAAAGGAAATGAAGGGTGTTTATTTTATAATCTTAAGGATCAGAAGGTCATTGTTAGTACCAATACCCAATTCTTGGAAGAGAATTATATTATGAATCACAGGCCCAAAAATAAAATTATTCTGTAAAAAATGAGAGAAAATACTAGTAAAACGAAAGAGGAACCAAAAGTCACTGATATCCCATTACCTTGTCGTAGTGGAAGAATTATCGAGACAAGTGTAAATCATGAAAAGGGTGCTGATACATAGGGTTCAGATTCTGTACAGTATGTTACTGCTAGTTCATAGACACAAGTAGTGCATCGTCGTAGTGAAAGGATTGTTCATCTACCTGATCGGTATAGATTCTTGGGAGAGTCTTTTGACAGGATCTCGGCAGAACTGAATACCGAACCCTGTAACTACAATGAAGCACTTCAGGACAAAAATGTAGATCATTGATAAAAGGCTATGAATTCAAAGATAGAATTTATGTATTCTAATCAGGTCTGAAAACTTGTAAAATCACCCGAAGGGATAAAACCTATTGGATGCAAGTGGATCAACAAGAAAAAGAGATAAGCAGACGGAAAGATTAAAACCTTCAAAACTAGGCTTATTGCAAAATAGTTCACTCAGAAAGAAAGGATCGAATATAAAGGAACTTTTTTACCGGTAGGCATGCTTAAGTCTATGCGAATTCTCTTGTCCATTGTTGCTTATCTTGATTATGAAATTTGACAAATGGATATCAAGATAGCTTTCCTTAACGGAAGTCTTGACTAGTGTATCAATATGTTACAATCAGATGACTTCATAGCAAAGAGTCAGGAGCACATGTTGTGCAAGCTTAAGAGATCCATTTATGGACTTAAGCAGGCATCAATGTCTTGGAATACTTGATTTGATCAAACCATAAAGTCTTATGATTTTAAACAGAGTCCCAATGAGTCTTGTGTGTACAAAATGCGTGATAAAATCGTGGTAGCCTTTTTAGTACTTTATGTAGATGATATCTTGCTCATCGAAAATGATGTGTGGGTGTTATCTTCAATAAAAGTATGATTATCTGGACAGTTCGATATGAAGGACTTGAGAGAAGCCAGTCACATCATCGAGATCAAACTTTTGCAAGGCCGATAATAAAGAATGTTGGGTTTATCACAAGTAAAGTATATCGATGATATTCTTACTCATTTTAGCATGCAGGGTTCTAAGAAAACGTTTCTCCCTTTCAAGCATGGAATCACTTTATCTAAGGATTAGTGTCCTAAGACACCTGATGAGATAGAGAAAATGATGGTAGTTTCTTATGCTTCGACAGTAGGAAGCCTAATGTATGCTATGCTTTGTATTAGACCCGATATCTGCTTTGCCGTTGGCTTAATTAGCAAATATCAGTCTAACCCAAAGTAGGAGTATTGGACTGCGGTAAAGAATATAATTAAATACCTAAAAAGAACTAAGGATTATATATTGGTTTACCAAGTAGACAGTCTAGTACCTTCAAGGTACAAAGACTCGAATTTTTAGCCAAACAAAGATTTTTGTACGTCTACCTCAAGATATGTATTTACATTAGGAGATAAAGCTATTAGTTGGAGGAGTATCAAGCAATCCTACATTACTGATTCCACCATGGAGGCTGAGCACGTACTAGTTTCTGAAGCAGCTAAGGAGGCCGTTTAGCTCAAGAACTTTTCGTTGGACCTAGATGTAGTGCCTTTGGTTCAATTGGATATTACACTTTATTGTAACAATAGTGGAGTAGTTGTAAACTCGAAGGAGCTAAGAGACCATAAAAAAAAGCATATTGAGCATATGTATCACCTGATACAAAAAATTGTATAGAGAGGTGATGTGTTGTGACCAAGATTGTATCAAGAGATAACCTTACAGATCTTTTTACAAAGAGCTTACCGGCTAAGACTTTTGATAGTTATATAGAGGGTAAGAGAGTCAGATGTATGGCAGCATGATTTTGAGTATAAGTGAGAGATTGTTAGCATTGTATACTGAAAACTATGGATTTATTTAGTTTTAAAAATTAATGTTATTTTTTAATAAA
Organism: Heliamphora pulchella; assembly: GCA_032270985.1. NCBI lineage: Eukaryota > Viridiplantae > Streptophyta > Magnoliopsida > Ericales > Sarraceniaceae > Heliamphora > Heliamphora pulchella. The sequence goes on along the minus strand of JAULJZ010157567.1, from coordinate 34,266 downwards.
AGTAATTTTTTTATTTTATGAGAATCTTAATGAGCAATATATGCAATATTATTTCTTTAATATTATGCATAGATGTCCTTTATTCTGTACAGTATTTAATCTGGTGTGTAGAGTACGGCTTGTATACAAAAGACCAGATTTTAAGTTCTTGCAGAATATAAGTATTTGTTCACAGTTTAGATGGAAATAGATATACTATCGGTACGATTATAGCATAGAGTTTTAGTAGATCTGTCTTGGCTACGGAAAACAGGTAATAGCGTTGTCTATTGTTTCGACTCTCTGTACTACTACACTTTGTGTGTATTGAACTGGACACATTAGAGAAATTAATTTTATACTGACTATATAAATTAATTTACACTATAAGGTTATTATGAGAGTACTTATGCTTTTAATCCTAAAATAATTAATTATTTGCGTATATTTAATACTCGTTGTTTTGATTTATTAGAGGGTGCGATCTTATATGGGTTTATATTCCCGATAAGTTGGATAACCGTATTAATTATATGTTGAATATTAATTATTAACGAAATTTTCGTCTCGATTGATCGGGATTGATGATACCCTATTAAGGAAGTTTATAAGTTTTGACCGGACCTGACCCTACAGGTGGATTTTATTATTCAACGGTCAAATAAGTTAAGCGAAAGAGTTTTAAGAATTTAAAGATTCTGATTAAATTAAATTGTCAGTAATTAAATTTAATTGGTGGGTATCGAGAATCTTAACGTGGGGAGATGAGTTAAGCATTCAATAACATGAGCTCAATGCAAGATGGTCTTGAGATTATGACTTAGAGTGCAGTTACATTTCTTTAGTGGTGTGAACTGCAATTTAGTATTTTTTAAAAATTATAAAAACTGCTGTAAGGTTTTCATATTTACAGATACTGCTGAAAGATTTGCATAATTGCAGAAACTACTGGACACGTATCTGGGTTACACTAGAAGTCTTTGTCATAATTACTCCACAGGTCCCTATTGTAACCCTATAAATATGTGAGTAGGCTAAACCAAATTCATAACTTGTCTTCAGGACTAAGGTTGACCAGATTTTGTCGGTACGAGTTCTGGAAGAATCGTAGCCCACATTACGTTCAGGAATTGCATAAGTGAATACAGTAATGTCTGACTGGAGCTTCAACTCAGAATAAAAATTCGTAGTTGGAGATTCGACCAAAAAGATATTTATCTAAATTAACTGTGGTGGCGCGAGTTTTATTTTGATCGTTCGACATAAAAAAGTTTTATCTGGAGCCCGTTTTGGCAATTGCCCGTCGATTTTTTTTTATTTATTATCGAAAAATTGATTACAAAAACAATGATCTTTTCATCTATCACCTTCTTACGTAAGTCCATCTCCTCTAGTACACAAGATTCAATCACATTAAATCAATTTAAGGATGAATGAGCTTTATAAACTAGAGAAATATTAGAAATACCATTACCTTTTTTCTTTTTTATTTCTTTCCATTCACTAGGCTCTTGACTTGCGACCATTCTTTGTCTTCTTTCGCTTTCCATTCTTGTTTGGGCAAAGAAGTAGAACTCATGACCTTAGGATTGTTAGGGTAAGAATTATACAACTCGTAGCCCAAATTTATCACACTTTAGGGGTTTACAAAGCACTTCCACTATAACTTTATAAGAAGACCCGTAGCCGAAATTTAGAATGAAAAAATCTCGGATATTCTTGTTAGCTTGAATTTCAACACACACCCTCACAAAAGTAAGTCTTTCTTTGGATTTCGTATATTCATTATGGCACAAAGGCTTTTCAATAACACTTTTTACATAGCTTAAGCCAATATTAGTCTAAAGTTCATGTGGCATATTATAAAACTTCACCAATATTGGCACTCTTGAAAGCTCTTCTTTAGATAATTGCATTACCAGGGACCATTTCTTGACAGATTAGTCGGCTACCAAAGTAGTATATGAAGGGACTGGAATCCCAAAATACAATGATAATGTATATGAATCGAATCAAATGCGACGTAGAACAAGAATAACATAAACAAAAAAACAGCATTGCACTGAACTGTCCGAACAGACGGGGAAACCATCTGGACAAAACCCGGTACAGAAAAATCCTAGTTTTTCTCCGAACCCTGAAATAGAAACTCGGTACACCCACAAGGAAGAATAGGGATTATACTTGCGTGATCTCTCTAGTTTGATCACGTTTTTGTTCTTGAACTTGAATTTGAAGATCAATACGGCAGATGACCGACAATCTTTTCTCCGCTCGAATCTTCTACTGTATTCTCAAACGTTGAAACACGAACTAAGTGTGGGCTTAGATTCTTCCCAAACCATGTCTGGCTACCTTATCCTTTTTCTCTGATTCTCACAAATACGTGCAAATCCTAAGGAGATTGAATGATATCGCGTACTAGCGGCTAGGGTTATAATGGCATATATATGTTAGGGGTGTATACTAAAAATCATGCATTGAATTTTTAGTATTATTTTATTTATTAATAAAACTAATTTTCTATTTTAATAAGAATTTGTATGAGCAATGTATGTATTTTATTATTTATTTAATGTTATGCATGTGTGTCATTTATTCTACATTTTATTTAATCTGGTATGTAAAGTTCGGTTTACACACGGAAGACCAGATTATCAATTTTTATAGAATATAAGTTTATGATTCACAGTTTTAGATAAAATTGAATACACCATCTGTACGACTATAACACAATATTTTAGCAGATCTGTCTTGATTACAGAGAATGGTAATTGCTTTGATAATTGTTCTGAATCATTGTGTAGTATACTTTGTGTGTATTGACTATGACCACGTTGGGGTAATTAATTTTATACTAATTATATAAATTAATTTACACTAAATGGTTATTATGAGTGCTTATACTCGTAATCCTGAAATAATTATTGGACACATATATTTAATATTCGTTATTTTGATTCATTAAAGGATGCGATCTTTTACTGGTTTATAATCTCGATAAGTTGGATAACAGTATTACGTATATGATGGATATTAATTATTGACAGAATTCACGTTCCAGTAAGGGTTTAATGATACCCTCTTAAGAAAATTTATAAATTTTGATTATGCTAAGCCCTACAGATGAATTTTATAATTCAGCACATCAAATAAGTTGAGCAAAAAATCTTAAGAAATTATTAAAGAGTTCAATTAAATATAATTATCAATAATTTAATTTAATCGACGAGTATTTGTAATCTTAACATGGGGAGAATAATAAGTATTTAATAACAGGAGCTCGAATAATCAATTTTGAGAATGAAGCCATGAGTGCAATTACAATTTTTTAGTGGTATGATTTGTAATTTATGTTTTTAAAAAATTACTTTTGGGTTGAAGTCAATTTTTCCAATTACATTAGAATCCTCAGTCTTATTTAGTCTTTATACCCCTGCTGCTGCCTATTTATATGTCATTATAACCTTGGCCACTAGTAAGAACATTCATTCAGTCTCTTAGGATTTCCACGTTCTTGTGAGAGCTAAAAAAGGTTAGGCAACCAGACGGGATTAGGAACAAGAAGGATTGGATCCCACACTTTGTTCTTGTTTCGGTGTTTAAGAATATAGTAGAAGATCTAAACAAAGATGAGATTACCGATTTGCTACCGTGTTGATCTTCAGATTCAAGTTCAAGTGCTGAAACATGATCAAACTAGAGAGATCACACATGTATAATCCTTATTTTGCCTTGTGGGTGTAGCGCGTTTCAATTTTCGGGGTTTAGGAGTTTTTTTGTTTATCCCATATGGATTTCGTCCAGATGATTTCCTGTTCATCTGGACGGTTTGGTACTGTGTAATTTTTTGTGTGCTGTAGATCCTATACTGCGCCACGTTTGATTCGATTCATATGCACTGTATTGGTATCTTGGGATTTCGGTCCCTTCAAGTGATATAAGAGCTGTCTTTGATGTTGCATATGGGTTGAATCAAGTCCATGTTGTTCATATCTGTTGATCTATGCAGATAGAGTTCGGATAGGCTAGAACTATGCTAACCTTTGTTTTGTGGTGTTCTATCCCGACTTTATGGTCATGCATGCATGTATGTTTGATTGCATGAATGTATGATGATTGATTTTTAGTTTCCATGACGTTTGAATAGTGGTAGAATCAATGTGAATTCCATTGGAGGCATAGGATTTTGTGTAATCTTATCCCCTCTGTAGTTTTGGATGTGAACTTTTGTTATGGAGGCCTAGGATCCGTTGTTGTAAACTGCAGCAAGTTGAAGATGGAGATTTGGATGTGTTTTGGTGGCCCCGACGTCACTTTCAGTTGTTTTGCAGAGTTCTTGTGTGATAGAACTGCTTATGGAGGCATGATGGTGCTATTAAGGCAGAAAATTGCGTAACAGAAATCCCAATTTCGTTCGGATGACCCACCTTCCATCTAAAAAAAAATCATTCTCGAGGGATTCCGTCCGGATGTCCCAACATCCGTCCGAACAAAAATGCTTATTTGAGGATTTCGTTCAGGCGCCCCAGCATCCATCTAGACGAGAATCTTACTGGTGCAAAACCGTCCAAACGGCGAATGACCCGTCCGAATGGAATGGTTCAAAATGCATTTTTGGTCAAGATTCGAGCCAGGATGTTTGCAGATTTTAATAGGGATTAGGGTTTCAACATGACGGAATGGTGCTTGGCTTCGGGGGCACTGCCTCTCGACCTCGCCAAAGGTGCTGCCCCTAGACCACTATGCCACACGCGCAAACAAGAATGTCTCAGGATCAAGAGGCGGCTCAGGAATTCTGGAACAACTATAGAAGTCGGCATTATCTGTTTATTTATTGGCATATGCATGTTTATTATTGTTTATGATTTTTGTTATGGATGTATGATTCTAAACAACATGGATAACCATTGTTATTGCATGCTTGACAAATAGTTTAATTTAAACGAATTCCCTTTTTCAAAATTGATTACTATGCGTAACTGGATAGTAAAATTAAATTCTCAAGTTTTTATTTAAAGTTTATTTATCATAAAAAGGAAGAATTGAAAATTTTATTAGTTACACATATAACACGTAAATATTGGTTTTAATCGGAATCTTTGTAACGTATAGTTTATTTCGAAATTATAACAAATTAAACAGTTTTTATAATCCTAAAAAATATTTTAAAAATTAAGTGGGTGAGCGAATTTATTCACATATAAATTCTACGGTCTCCATCACTAGTTTGTAGGTAATGTAATTAATTTCGTGTATTGGCCTTAGGTGCCTTCCTCCTTATCGGACGAAATTAATTGCAGTATCACTGGTATAGACCTTCTTTAGGAATAATTCTGGATAATTGTGAGTGTCGACCACTTCTCTATCTGAAGGGTTCATTACAAAGCAATTGATTTGGGATTAAGTGATGGTATATACTTAATTATAAATAATAGTACCTTTTTCATCTGAATCACTGCTATTATTTATAGGACTGAAATTATGCAAACTATTTAATTTTACTTGGCATGGTTTGTTGCCTAGATTGTAAAATTAATAGGAATTGATATATCTAGATGAATGATAAATAATATACGACCTTCCCATCGAGGCATGCTATTCAAGATGTACCAGCCAATTAGCAAGTTCTTTTTAAAAATGGTAGAGAAAATAAAATTTTAAAATGAATTCAAAGTCTATGCTTAGTGCCTATTGTGGACACCCCGATTTGACCCCACCGAATATTAGACTTATTTAGGTGTATCCGATGATGAAAACCAAGTGAAATGATATCTCTAAACGATCGCCGGGAAGTGATTCAAAACCAGTACTCTGTGAAATCAAACCACATAATCACAACTCTTGAACCTTGAGGTCGCACCCTTTGAACATTGCGACCATTCCCTTGAAAGTAGCAACCGTAACATAAATCTCTTGAAAACCCTAAAAAACCTCACGGTAGCAACAACCAAGTGCACGGTCGTAACCTTCAAATGTGGCAACTGCAATCTCTTTGAGTATATTCTGAGCTTAGGATGTGTCAACATTTCATTGGTTGGCATTTTTTTATATAAACGTACATTTAGTACAATTTTTAGAGGACAATTCAAGTACACCGATACTCTGCCGCATTCTCGACTTGCATCCCGATACATTCCTGTTGATTAGAGCACTTCCTGATGACTGGATAGATGAGCATTGATCCTTACGACTTGAGGACACATCGGATTGTCGCATTTCAGGTACTTTTGTTAAAATCCCGACACTTCTCTCTCCACACTTCTTACCCCCGTGGAGTGATCGGGTTAACTTTTTGTATCTCAATTTCTAATTTGCTTACTTTTTTTTTCATTTGTTATCCCTAGGTTTAATTGCTTTAATTACCTCATTCACATGTTTAATTGTCAATTTTGATTAGTCAAATTATGAGCATGTTGAATCCTAAGAATTTGGTTGACATTGACTTACCCATACTTTTGTTGTGATTTTAGTTAAGATAGCATTAATTAGATTTTGTTTTACATCATAAACACATTGCATGCTTGTACCAAATTCACTGTCCTTTAAAATTTAGTAAAACATTGCCTATTTTTCTTGCGGTCGTAATTTTCAACGTTGTGGGCATTACATTATGGCACTGACATCCTCATGGTCGCAACATTGATCTCTGCGCCCATATACTTTTCCCCAAATTACCTTGCTAGCGCAACATCTGTATGTCACGGACGCAATCTTTGTTTTTGTTTCCAGTAGTTTATTTTTGCTTTCACAGTGTTTTGTTAATCGTCTGTGATGTCCAGTATGCAGTTTATAGTGTGGTTTCACCATGCATCATTAGTGTTATTTGACATGATTAGGGTTTGTTAGATTCTTTTAATGATTTTATTCTTGGTTATTGCATGCAGCTTTTATCCTATATTCTTTAGTATAGATCCAGCATGATTAGGAATTAAATTTTGTTTTTATGCTTTGTTTTCTTTTATTACGTGTTTAAATAACTAGAATATGTTTTTTCTTACTTGATTTTGCTTATTCTCTGTTCGCCTATATTTTCTTTATTTGCATGCATTTAAGAAATCTAATTAAGAACCAATAAAGATTAGTAGAGGCCAACTTCACACTTGGACGAACAGGGTGCCTAACACTTTCCTCGATTCGTATCTTAGCCTTCGAACCCATGTTTTCTCTGGTTAAATGTATTCATAATCAGTGGCTCCTTTTGTTTTTCTTGATTTTTCTAAAAAATCAAGTGGCGACTCCAATTTTCAATGAAAAGGGTTTTCAAAATCTTTTGATTTTTATGGTATTAAAATATTTTCAAAATAACTCTTGAATTCCTTTTTTTTTTTAATAAAACTAAAATTTCAGCACTACAGTATTTTCTGGCGACGCCGATGGGGACTAGTTTACAAAATCAATTAAGAGCGCTAAACTTGAAAGCATCATTGGTACTTAATTGTAATTTTTTATTTGCATTTTCACATGCATTTTACATTGTTCTTAGCCACCGCTCAGCCTACTCCATACCCTGGTCAGTTTACTGTCTCGTGGCTATGTTGGGGAATCAAGTATGCCTTATAGCTGCACACTCCGATAGGTGCGACAAAAAATGGTTATTGCGTACCGTTTGATATGTCTTGCACCACACCTGGCATGCGAGTTATATTCTTGACTCTATTTAGAAGGTGTGTATTTACCAAATCAGCCTTTTCTACATATAGTAGCTAATTAGAACCCCCCCCCATTAGGTGCTAAATCTGTAGGATTATGTGTTTTTCTTTAATTGGGTGTTTTGTTTGTATTTATTTAAGACCTTTGTTTGGTTGTTTGTATTAGGATCTCGATCTTTAAACTGGGTTTTGGCTTAAGACCCTTTCTTGGTTTAGGATAGCTTTCTCTCTCCCGAGGCTCTACTCGGGTTGTTTGTTTAGCATTCTCGATTTTATTAGGTTTGTTTTCCTCTCAAGGCTCTGCCTGGGTTTCTAGTCTCTCTTTAGAACCTTTGATAGTTTAGGTTTGTTTTCTCTTTGGTCTTTGCTACAACCTTTCTCCCGAGGAGTTGTGTGTTTAGTGTTAGTTGGCTTTTTTGGGCTTCCTTCTTGGGGTTTTCAGTTGCGGTGTTACATTTTTTTGATTTTTTATTAATTTGGGCCCAGTAGGGGCATCCTATTGTTTCCCCATTTGTACCCTATCACAGTTTATTGTATCATGTTAGGAAAGTTCGTTGTCTTTGCCAGTGTTCTGTCCGAGGAGCTTCTGATGGTTGCTTCTCTCATTTTGGATTTTTAGGTTTGTTCTGGTCCTAGATCATTAGGTTAGAAAAGCTGCATCTTACACATGTTTAGGCCAGATTTGCTACTAGAAGACTCTACAGGGTATCTGAACAAGCTACAGAACCATTAGAGATGGACAACCCTGTTGAGGGCTATTTTTGAGATACAATGAGTGGTTGAACAACAAACACAAGCCTAAATCCAGTGTCAGACACAGATCCGAGCAATTCAGGCTCGTCTATTGGGATTGAATGATCAGTAAGAAGACGTAAACAACCATGGTGAGGACTTTTGGAATGATAATTAGGGTCATGATAGACCACAGGTTGCTGTACCATCTTGGATTCCTTGCTAGGTGGTGGTGGAAAAGTAAAATACGGCCTAATCTAATGAATCCGCGCTGGCGTATAAGATTAATAAAATGGAGAAGGTGCTAAGAAAGGCAAAAGGAGTAGATGAGTACATGCTGGATCTTGTAGGCTTATGCTTGTTTCTAGACGCCAAGCTCCCAGATAAGTTTAAGATGCCCAACATTGCGGATGCTTTGGGTCTGATGTGGGAGATGCACCGAATATCTATTATTTTTTTAAAAAATATTTTTCTTTTATTTTTTTATTAAAAAAATAAAAATCCAAGATATCTGGACATCCCTTTTAAAAAATGGAGTCGCCACTTGATTTTTGAGAAAAATCAAAAAAACAAAAAACAAAAAGAAGGCTACAGGTCTTTTAAAAATGTAACTAAAGAAAAAAAGGATTTGAGGACTAAGTTACGAAAAGGGAAGGTGTTAGACACCCTTTTTGTCTAACTGTGAGGTTTGCCTCTACTTTATCAATATTGATTTTTGTTGTAAACTTTTTAAAGGTAACATATATTGAATGAGAGGTTAAACAGAGTTTAAACAAAAGCAGTCAACCAAACAAGATCATAATTGCGATTCCTAGGGGTCATGCAACTTTGTTATTATTTTTAGATATGCCACTCGTATTGTTTGAGAAAAGTAAAGCAAAAAATATGCGAGTAAGCAATAAAACAAGCAAGCAAGATTTTAATGGTCATGCAATAATATTTTTGTCCCTATCATGCTGTAAACAGGCTATACAGAACAAGCAGAAACAAATTTAAACATCATATTCAAGCTATTGGTCATGCACAAAACTCATAGCCATGGTAACAACTGCTGCGACCGTGATAATAATGGTCACAAAACGAGCGGTCGTGACAAAAATAGGAATACCGCGAAGAACAGAATAAAAATATCTCACGGCCATAACAAATAAATGTCGCGACCATGATTTTTTAGGGGTACAAAAAAGGTATATACATCGCACGTGGCCTAGAACAGGCTTAAATGAATAGGATATGCGTGACATAGACCATAACCAATTGGTTTTAGACTAGATTCACCATCCTTTATCCTCTACACAAGCAATAACTCTAAATAGAATATACAGGATAATAAATATGAATAATAGAATCTTTAAAACACATTTTCATGATACTAGCTTCACAAAACCTCACAGTCGTAACAACTGCATATGACGCCCGTAAACATGAAAAAAAATGAGGTGGCCGTCATATTATCATATCCTCAGAACATATAGATATGAAAGTGTACAAAATGAAGATCATGACCCATTTGACCTAGGTCAGATCTGCTATTCATTACCCAATAGAAAGATAAATATAGATACAAAAAGAAGAGAATGCTAAACAGAACAATAAAAGAATGTTTAAACTTGAAATAAATAGATAACAAAGAGTTTTGAAAAGGAGTTTTCACATTTTTGGCCTTCAAATAATGTCACGGCCGTAACAACAGAATGTTACAACCGTTAAGAAAAGAAAGCATAAATGTATTGGTGCATATAAAAATGATACAGCTGTAACTGTGGGTATAACAAAACATAAGGTCATGACATAAGGAGGTCGCGACCGTCATGTTTTAGAATCTCAAAAAGCTTTTGATGTGTTCAGTGTGCTTCTGAGCATCGAAATAGGACGTAAATAAATATAAATATACGAAACAGAAGGCTATGAATATACTGCTAGTAATGAAAACTTGAAGGAAATAAATGTTTACATTGATATGAATGATAAATAAGTAATAAAACAATGAAAACCTTATCCACGACACCCTCGGTGGAAGAAGATGAAGGTTTAAGAAGAGTCGTGGCATTTTAAGGTTACTTGGTGTGAGTATCCACCCTGAATGACCCATCGACGGTGAGAATATGATACTTTCAAGCCAATATATGTGCTCCAAGAACTCCTCTAGGGCAAGTAAGAACACAAACGAGGTTCAAAAAATATAGGATGGATGGGAGAATATTGAATGGGGGAGTATTGAATGGGGGAGAATAGATAACAGAGTTTAGGCCTTCAGGTATGTCTCTTTCTCATTCTACTTGGAATCGCTGCCTATTTATAGGCAAGGTGACCAACACAGACCGCTTCTAAGATGCTACCACCTATCCAAAAAGGGGTAACAGTGATGGCCGCCACCTTTTTGTTTTTATATAGTACAGGCCGCTACCTTTGTGGTGGTAAAAAGGATAGCCGTGACTTTCAAAAGTCACGACATGGATAAAAAGCAACAGTCATGAGAAAGAGAGTCATGGCTTGGTTTAGGGTTTTTAAAATGTTACAGCCGTGAGAGTAGGGACACAACCTGTTTTAGGATTTTCCAAAAGGTGGTGGCCGTGTGGATGGGAATGTCACGGCCTGAAGGTTGTTTAGGATTTTTAGATTTTGAGCCATATTTGTGATTTTACTTGCTTGGGAGTATTTTTGAGTATGATTCTCACATCTTCGTCATTGGGGCGCATTCAAGATGGGTGCCTAAGATTCGGCTTGGCTAGATTGGGGAGTCTACAAATGCCTCTCTTTGACAAAGCTTGCAGCAACTCAGGATTAAAGTAATTGTCAAAACTCTAGAGACAAACCGATTGAATAAGCCTCCAATCTTAGGCACAAACAAAACATGCAGTAAAGCACAATCGAACTTGAATTTTCATTGGCCTTCCTACGTACCCCCTTTGTAAGGGATTAGATCAGTCGTAGTTCGTGGGGCAATGCATATGATGCAAACAAGCTAATCATGATGCATGACAGGTATAGTGCAATACAAACAGGTACGATGCAAGAAACATTTTAATGTTACAGCACGGACCAAGGAAACATCAATCAATTTTGGGTCGAGAAAGGGCCGACAAGGCTAAGGGCAGTATAAGGTCATGCAGAGATGGATAAGTTAGTTTAAGGTCATGAGGTGGACCAAACACTTGGGGCAAGTTTAAGGTTATGCGAGGATCGATAATTCAGTTGAAGGTCGTGAGGAAGACAGATCGTTCTAGGGGCATTTTAAGGTCAGGCGAGGACCGATAAGTCAGTTTAAGACTGTGAGAAGGAACGAAGATTTGAGGGGCAAGCTTATTACTTTTAGGTCGTGTCGAGAATCGACGAGTCAATTTAAGGTCATAAAGAGGACTGAAGGTGTTAGGGGCATTTTAAGGTCATGCTAGTACCAATAAGTCAGTTTAAGGTCATGAGGAGGGTCGAAGGTGCTATGAATAGTTTTAGGTCGTGTCGAGGACCGATGAGTCAATTCAAAGTCATGAGGAAGACTGAAGGTGCTAGGGATAGTTTTAGGCCATGTCGAGAATTGATGAGTCAGTTTAAGGTCATGAAGAGGACCGAGGATTCTAGGGGCATTTTAAGGTCATGCGAGGACTGATAAGTCAGTTTAAAGTTGTTAGAAAAATTGAAGATGCTAGAGATAATTTTAGGTCGTGTCGAGGACCGACGAGTCAATTTAAGATCATGAGGAGGACCGAAGGTGCTAGGAACAATTTTACGTTGTGTCGAGGACCAATGAGTTAATTTAAGGTCATGAGAAGGACCAAAGGTGCTTGGAGCATTTTATGGTCATGCGAGGATCAATAAGTCAGTTTAAGGTTATGAGGAGGACCGATCGTTCTAGGGGCATTTTAAGGTCATGCGATGATCGATAAGTCAGTTTAAGGTCGTGAGAAGGACCAAAGATTTGAGGGGCAAGCTTGTTAGTTTTTTGTTGTGTCGAGGACTGACGAGTCAGTTTAAGGTCATGAGGATGACCGAAGGTACTAAGGGCATTTTAAGGTCATGTGAGGACTGATAAGTCAGTTTAAGGTCATGAAGAGGATTGAATGTGATAGGGACAGCTTTAGGTCGTGTCGAGGACTGACGAGTCAGTTCCAGGTCATGAGGAGGATCGAAGGATTCTAGGGGTATTTTAAGGTCATGTGAGGACTAATAAGTCAGTTGAAGGTCCTGAGGAGGACTAAAGATGCTAGGGACAGTTTTAGGTCATGTCGAGGATTGACGAGTCAGTTTAAGGTTATGAGGAAGATCGAGAGTGCTAAGGATAGTTTTAGGTCGTGTCGAGGACCGATGAGTTAGTTTAAGGTCATGAGGAGAACCGAAGGTGCTAGGACCATTTTATGGTTATGCGAGGACCGATAAGTCAGTTTAAGGTTATGAGGAGGACCCAAGGTGCTAAGGACAGTTTTAGGTCGTGTCGAGGATCAACGAGTTAGTTTAAGGTCATGAGGAGGACTGAAGGTGCTAGGGGTATTTTAAGGTCATGCGAGGACCAATAAATCAGTTTAAGATCATGAGGAGAACCGAAAGTGCTAGGGATAGTTTTACATCGTGTTGAGGACCGACGAGTCAATTTAAGGTCATAAGGAGGACCGAAGGTGCTAGGAATAGTTTTAGGTCGTGTCGAGAACCGACGAGTCAGTTTAAGGTCATGAGGAGGACTGAAGGTGCTATGAACATTTTAAGGTTATGAGGGGACCGATAAGTTAGTTTAAGTTCATGAGGAGGACTGAAGGTGCTAGGGACAGTTTTAGGTCGTGTCGAGGACCGACGAGTCATATTAAAGTCATGAGGACCGAATGGACATTCTAAATATAAAGACAGGATAAAAGAGTCCTTGATTCGTTTAAGGTCCCCGTGAGGGTAGCTCAAAAATCCATAGAGGTGGGGTCATAAAAATATGGCGGCCATTACTTTTAAAAGTGGCGGCCTGCACTATTGTGCCCTATGAATGTGGCGGCCTGGACATAAAGTTCACGGCCGGTTGAAACGTTTGGATAAAAGTCACGGTCGTTACAAAGCAATCTTGCGGCGTGGGTCAAGTTATTGCGGTTGTTAGATTTAAAAGATACGGACCTTACGACCATGAGGTTGATAGCATAACATAAGCCTATGACATGTTCAAACTCTCATTTATGTGAAGCTTCAAACTCTCTCTTCTCTCTCGGTTCTCTTATCTCTCTCACTCTCTTACCCTTTCATCTCTCCTGTAACCATGTTCATACTCTCCCTCATCTTGGTGATTTTCTCTGCCATGGTCGGCGACGATTTCGATTTCGTGAGCGACAATATCGGAGGCGGTGGTGGTGGTGTGGCCGATGGTGGAGGCTACACAGGTGGTGGTATAGCCGGTGGGGGCCGCGACATTGGAGATGGTGGTGGCGGTGCTGCAAGTGTGGGTGGAGATGGTGTGGGTGGTGGCGCGGATGATGACGAGGACCGTCTAGTCGAGGGAGGAGGTGCGCTGGGCATGCCGGAGCATTTCAATGCTGAGACCTACATCTCTCTTCTTCACTTGTTGCGGAAATCGGCTATGAAGAGGTTCATCCTTCCGGACGTGTTAGCAGAGTGCAAGGTCATTCTCCGGCGTTGTAAGTCTCACCTCTCGACGAGGAACCTTGAGGTAAGTTGAAAACTTGAGTTCTTTGCTTGCTTTTTTATTTGAAAGTTTGTTTGGGACGTTGAACTTTCGATTACTTTGAATGTTTGAACTTTGTTTGATATTGATTGATTTGGAGCGAGTTTTGAACTTGAATTAAATATTGAATTGCATCGGATGTTTGAGTTGAATTGGTTTGGTGTTCGAGATTGAAATTGGATTTGAGTTGAATTAAACCTTGAATTGAATTGAAATTTGGACTCGAAGCGATCTAAACCCTGGATTTGAGATTTGGGTTGAGACTTTAGACTTAATTAGGTTATACCTTGACTCGGACTGATCGACAACAGAACTTCAAACAAACTTTGAATTGGATGAAACAAAACATCGATAACGAAACTTGAGTTTTGGACTAAACAAGGTTTTGAATTTGGATTTGGACAAACTTTGAACTTGGATTGAACAAACCCTAAGCAAAGAGAGGACTTTAGATTTGTACTTTGAACTTTGATTGAAAAGTGAACTTTTGTATTGAATTTTGAACTTTGGGATTTGAGCCTTAGATTGGGGTTGGAAATGAAAATTAGTTTGAAACAGATCCTGTTATGAAAATGGGACTGATTTGAATTACATCGTGGTGGATGTTGGGTTGAATTGAATTTTTGGAAACTTGGGAACATGCGGGTCTAGAATGTGTTTGAAATAGAGTTAGGGGTTAGTTTGGACCGGGAAACGAGGCTAACAGGTTAGAACATTGATTTGCAATTGAATTAAAGTTTTGATTTGGTTGGATTTCGAAAACGGAACCAAATTGGGTTGAGGCTAGGTTGGGTTAAGTTTGAAATTGATTTTTTTGTATTCTTTGTTGAGACAAAATTTTGGTTGAATCCATTGTTTTGAGTTTTTTGAGGTTGAATTTGGGATGGATTCGAGATAGATTAGGGGTTATGTTGAAAGGAAATTGAATTTTGAACTTTCCTTTGAATATTGAACTTGAATTTTGATCGGGGTTGAATTCTAATTTTGCGAAACTATGTCAAATGAGTTTTAGACCGAATTTTGAAATTGAGTCAAAAATGTGAGTGAATTCGGGTTTCTATTAAATTTGAAGTGGGAGTTTAGCGAATTGGTTTTGATCGGATGGCGTCATTATTAGTTTTGAAACAGGGGTAGATTTTTTACCCATAAAGTGTAGGTTAATTTTGAGTCTCATTTTTATGTTATTTTGATTATCATCAGTTTGTTTTAGCCATTTTGTCATGTACTTTGATTTTGATCTTGTCATTATTTCTATTTGTTTTGTTTTCGTTATTTCATTGATTCCATTATTGCTCTTTGTTTACTGATTTGTTTGTTTTGTTTCGTTTCAGGGGCAATTTCGTATTCAAGGTTTTGGTAAGTCCTCAGATGTTCTAGAGTGGTACACAGCGCTCCCACCTTGCAGCTGAGAGATTGTCGATCGAGCAGGCTTTGGCAGTTTCATCACCACGTTGGAGGGGACCAGCAACGATCGGGTCACCCTCACGGCTTTGACTGAGAGATGGTGGGACACCACCAACACCTTCCATCTTTCCACATTCGAGGTGACTTTTACTCCCCTTGACTTCTCTCTCATTATCGGGATCCGGGTGGGTGGCGACCTAATTCTGTTTGATCTTGATATCTGCCGGAGCCCCAAGGCTCCTTTGCACCTTCTCGGTCACGTGTCCCCTTCCATCGATGCAGGGAGCATATGGTACACATGGCTAAAGACGACATTTTGTCATTTTGTCTACTTTGAGGTCTACCACTTCGAGTAGGTGGTACATGCATTCCTTCTCTAAATGTTCGGGATATCCTTATTCCAGAATTTAGAGAACATGGTGCACCTCGATTATCTCGCTGCCATGGTGGTGGTGGACCAAATTGGCTCCTCTGACTAGGAAGGAGCTACACTGGCCACCTTGTATGGGTACATGAGCACGGCCACCAGGACCTCTAAATTGAGCGTTGATGGGTATTAGCATATTTGGGTGGTATGCCTGCTTTCTCTCTTTTCTGTGTTTTCCTTTTCTATTTCCATATCTGCACATCTGGTTCAACTATGCTAGTGCTTCTCTCAATTTTTTGCAGCTCTAGGCCTATGAGTTTCTGGTTATGCGCCAACTAGTGAACTCTTGCCACAACCCCCTCGTGATCCCTTGGGCACTTCGATGGGCCAGACGCCATCAAGGTACAAAGCCCGGTGGGAAGGACCTAGATGATGACCACCTCTTTCTGGACAGCCTCACTCCCGAATGGGTAAGTCACTTACTGCTCTTTGTTAAGTTGTTCCTTTCATTCATTGTTCATACACTGCTTATTGACATGTTTCTTTTGATTTTTGGGTCCGCTGAGGCATATGGGTGGGCATGGAGGAGCAAGCTGGTGTCGACTTGATGTGGAACCGCGACGTTACCTGGACTTGTCTTGCTTGAGGGGCCATTCTACAGAGAGTGGTACCTCGATAAGCGCGTCATTCGGCAGTCCTTGGGGTATGATCAATTTTATATCTCGAGGACGCCTCCCGTAGGGATGCGTTAGTCCAACACCCTCTGCACGATCGAGATTATCCGAGCCATGGTGGGCCTCGATGTTGCCACGCTAATTGAGGGCGAGGATCGTGACTACATGGTCTTTACCCGAGAGAGGCTCATGCCTGCCATGGGTGCTTGTGCTTCCGTGCAGGGTCCTCTTCTCGCTGCCCTGGGACCTGTTCACCCCGAGCTCCCTTGAATAGTAGATACCTTTGTGGACGGGAATCTTCATCAGATCCGGATCCCCGTGCCAGTGGCCCAAGAGATTCTCCTTCCCCTTGGCGCTGAGCAGGTATGGCATCCTACCTTCTGTTCTTCTTACTGTCGCTTATAATGAATTGACTGCACTGATTCTTATACTCGTACTGATTCCCATATCTGACTAATTCTGATACCTAATTGCACTGACTTGGTTCTCATCTAACAGATGCCCTGGGAGTAGTGTGACCAGTTCCTTCGCCTGATCACCAAGTTGAGGATATTGGTTCGTCGCTAGGACGCCGCCTTCTGAGCCCATGGATTAGAGCCTCCTACTCCTCGGGGTGACCCTGTTGCGATACTCAGTCCTTTCTATCTTTTATTTACATTCTTGCGCTCTTTCCTTTCTGCTCATACTTATTTTCTTTAGATGATGTGGTCCTTTTCTTTCTTTCAGCGTGGGCGTGACGAAGGACCGAGGACTCACAGTGGTTACACGGCACCTATTATCCCAACTGCACCTTCTGCACGGACTTCTTCTTCTGCTGCTTCTTCATCTAGAGCTCGAACCCCCAGCATGACACAGACAATTGATAGCTTAGAGGATGAGGCAGAGGGGACTCGATCGTCATCCAGAGAGTTGTCCTAGGGTGGCTATGTGGTCTGAAGGAAGAGGACTCAGCGAGAGTGATGATCTCACTGCTGCCCAGTTGCTATTCTCTTTGTACTTGGAGGCCTGCGTGCCTATTCTCATTTAGGCCTACGTGCCCGCTTGATTCATTTTGTTCCTCTGCCTTGTCACATTACATAGATACACTTCTACATGGATACACTAGTTTTTGATACTGGTTATCCCATCGATATACAGACATACTGTTCTTTGTCACACTGCATAGATACACTGATGGGGCCTGCATGCCTTTTATTCTTCCATCGGCCTGCGTGCCACGTCATACATATATGCTCATTACTTTACTTTTGATGGGTTAAGCTTTCGTGCCTTGTGGTTTACAATTTTTGATTATCAGGGATGCTTTATTGTTATATGTCTATGAACATCATTTTTGACCATTTAAACTCTTATTATGCATGATGATGTGATTCATGAGTTGTAATCTTATCATATGAACTGCTTTTCTTGTTGCGAGTTGCTAACAGGTACATAACTATAGTTTGGGGCATATTGGCAAAATAGGGACAAGCAGTCAAAATTTCTACATAAAAAAGATTGCGACCGTGAGAAATAATCTTGCGGCCGTTTGGTTTGGATATAGTGGCTTGAACTTTGGGTATCATAGCTGTGTGGTTTGGGATGAAAAGATGACAGACGTAGGGTTACAAGTTAACGGCCGTATGGAAAAGGTGACGACCACAATAAAGGGTTTTGGCGCAAAACTTTGAGCAGATTCTGTGGGTTTTCTCCAATCCTGGATCTATAAAAAAGGGGCATCTATTCCTGACTCCACTGTTATTCATATCTTGTATTCTCCTTGTATCCTTCATAGTCTATTCTTACAATAACTCTCTGTCGGCTTGGATGAGCGACTTCTCCCCAGTTGAGCAAAAGAACTTCCTTAACTTTGGTCTAGATGTGCTGTTTTCTCTGCGATCCATGAGGGTTGATTGGCATCTTCTGAGAGGAGTAGCTCAGCTATGGGATTTTGAGGTTCATGTATTCCATTTCGGTGTTGAGAAGTCATGTCCGACTGTAGAGGACTTTTCGGCCACTCTGAAGATCTCGGGCCAAGAAGAGGTTATAGTTTCTATGCTTTTCTTGAGTCATAAGGACAGGTTGATGTAGCTCTATGGTTACTCTAGACGTGAGGCTTCTATTATTACTCATAACGGATTTCTTGATGTGACTCAGATTGTGGACCGCTTCGGGCCTTGGGGGTCTATTGGAGACTTCTCTTTCTAGCTTCAGCGCCGGTATGCTTTTTGCATCTGTCTTCTGGCTTGTTTTCTCTTGGGCCCTTCTGATAGGGGAGTTAGCTCTTCTTTCGTGGAAGTGGCTCATTAGATCTACGAGGGTCGGGATCCTATTTCGTTGGTCCTTGCTGAGACGCTTCTCAATCTCGATGCAATCCACTCCGAGGGTGCCCCTTATTTTGCCAATAGTGCTCTCCTGCTGCAGGTAGTCTCTCAACTCTCATTTTTCTGTATTTCTCTCAAGTTTTTTCACTCAGCTCTCCTTTTTCTGTATCTTCTCTTATTTTCCCCTCTTAGCTTTCCTTTTCATTACTCTCTCAGATTTTTTCACCCAACTTTCTTTTTTCTTTATTCTCTCAGATTTCTCCAATCAGCTACCCTTTTTCTTTGTTTTTCTCAGGTTTGGTTGATGGAGAAGGTGAATTTTCTTGAGAAGCCCGTGTCCGACAGTTGCAGTGTGAAATCCTTCATTTGTCGTTAGGTTTATTTGCTGTACTCCACCGAGATTGTTTGGCGGGATTACCTGAGTACTCTGACTGGGGAGGATATCTCCTGGCTATGCCCCTGGATGAAGATATCTTCCATGACTACTGCAACTCTGGGCCATTCAAAGGTCCTGTTGGTCGTCTTGAAGCTAGCCACCTTCTATCATCCTTATCGCATTCTTCGCCAGTTTGGGCATACCTAAATCTGTCCTGAGACTGTTGTGAGCCATCTGTACAGTTCTCCACACCGGGCTCCTTTCTTGGGTTAGTACCAGCGACCTTGGTCTTCTTAACTAAAAATACCGGTTGGCGGGAATTTTAATAGTGGGTTATCTGTGAGTTACAAGGCTTGGTTGCAAGCGAAGATAAAGCGCGGAGAAGGACAGGAAGGGGATTAAACAGAAGGAGGACTTGATCTTGCTTTTCTGTACCTTAATATTTTTCTTATTTCCTCCCATTTTTAGTTTCTTAGAATGAGGATTTGCGAGCCTCTCTTACTTCTTGAAAGAGTTATGTTGGCAAAACTCATTAATGAAAAGTTTCTTCGCTTTTGGTTTATGGTTGACTTCTTAGATTTTCGATCTTACAACATAATCATCTTTTTAGAAAAACTTAAAACAAGCTTTTGCATTGATCGGCTACTTGAAACATGGTTACAAAGGAAAACTCTGAACAAAGGTTTGGGCTGAACTTCTGACAGAAGCTGCCTACGTATCCCAAAGAAGGGAATCAGGCTATAACGTAGTTCGAGGCTTGTGTTATGCTCGAGTATTGATGCTTTCCTTTTGTGGGCTTTCTCTCAGGGGTAAAATCTTTTAAGCTCGTCTGAGTTGATGGGTGTAAAGAAAATATTTCCTTCCAAATTCATAAGGATAGCAGCGCCTCTTGACATTAAGGTCTTGATGAGATAGGGTCCGAGCCAATTAGGTTTGAACTTACCCCTTGGAACAAAGATTGAAGCTCTGATATCTTTGAGGACTAAGTCACATTCTTTCAAGTTTCGAGATTTAAACTTTTTTGTTAAATGCTCGAGCTATCCTTCTCTAATATCCTTGAACATGGAACATGGCTCTAAGTCTCCTTTCGTAAAAAAGGAGCAACTCTTTGAATCTGTCCCTTTGCCACTCTAACTCGGGGATATTGCTTTCAACTATTATTCTTAGAGACGGAATTTCCAATTCTATGGGTAGAACTGCTTACATTCCTTAGACCAAGGCATGGTTAGAGCTCTAGCTGAAGTTCTAATCGATGTTCGGTATCCCAAAAGGGCAAAGGGTAACTTTTTCAGCTAATCCTTGCTTCCCTCTATCATTTTCTGTAGGATCTTCTTCACATTCTTATTTGTAGCTTCCACAACTCCATTAGTTTGTGGTCTGTAGTGAAGACTTATAGCTGATGATTCGATATTCTTTCAAGAGGTCTAGAACTTCTCCTTGAAAGTGGGAACCGTTGTTGAAAATTATCTCATGTGGAACTCCGTATCGACAGATGAGATTTTCTTTGATAAATCTGACTACTTGGGAAGCTTTCAAGATTGAGTAAGAAGCAGCTTCGACCCATTTTGTGAAGTAATCAATTGCCACGAGAATAAACTCGTGCCCATTCGATGCCTTGGGTATAATCTTCCCTACTACGTCGATTCCCCAAACTGAGAATGGCTAGGGTGAAATTATGTTATAAACCTGAGATGGTGGTATATGCATGAGGTTTATGTGGATCTTGCATTTTTGGAACTTTTGGACGAACTGATGGCAGTCCGCTTCCATGGTCATCCAGAAATATCCTTGGCACAGAATCTTTTTAGCCAGCATCATCCCACTCATGTGAGGTCCACAAACCCCTCTATGAATTTCTCTCATCACCTCGCGTCCCTCCTCCGTATGGCACAAACCTTATTGACTCCTAAATATCCTCTTTGTACAATTTCCCCCATAGATCATGAACTGTGCAGCGAGTCTCCTGATAGCTCTCTGGTCCTTTTTACTGGCTCGACTTGGATATTCTCCATTTTTGATGAAATTTCAAATGTTGTGGTACCATGGTAGTCCGTCATTGGCTTCTTCTGTAATAACGATGTTGCTGATCGCAGGTGCATGCATTTGTTGAATTTTCAAAGGCCTCATCCTTATCCCGAGTGGTATATCTATCATTGATGCTAGAGTGGCCAAGGCATCGGTGAACTTGTTTTGTAATCTCAAAACATGAGTGAACACTATGCTTTTAAAGTAGGGAATCATTACCTCAAGCTCTCAGTGATACTAAACCAGCCTTTCTTCTTTAACCTTCCACTCTCCCTTTGCATGGGAGACGACTAGAGTTAAGTCTCCTATAACCTCCAACTTTCTTGCCCCTGGTTCCAAGGAAGCATCCAATCCGACTACGCAAGATTCGTACTCGGCCTGATTGTTAGTGACCTCAAAACTCAACTTAAAAGCCAAAGGGATATGAGAATTATTGGGAGTAACAAGGAGTATCCCTATACAAGAATTCTATAATAGCTCTCCTTTTTATTGATTTTCTCATGACGTACTGCAAATCAAACTCGGCTAACATTAGCAACCACCAGGCCAACTTTCCTATTAGTGCTAGCTTCTCGAAGAGGTACTGAGCGGGTTCATCCTTGAGATCGAAACAACTCAGTATGCTAACATGTAATGATGTAACTTCTTGGATGCTCAGACTAGCACCTAACAAGTCTTTTCTAAAGGAGTATACCGCCATTCGCATTTGGTCATCTTTTTACTCAAATAATAAACAGCTCTTTTACTTTGGCTTCGTCTTCCTGTGTAAGCATACATCCTATTACTGAATCAGTCACTCATAGGTATAGTATCAAAAGATTACCGGGTTCTGGTGGCGACAAACCCAGAGGATTTTGCAGATACTTCCGTACAGCTTTGAAGGCATCCTAACACTGCTGGTCCGACTGAAACTTGGTCCCTTTCTTCAAGAGCCATAATATGGGTTCACAGGTAGTGGTTAGTTTGGCGATGAATCGACTGATGAACTGAATTTTTCCCAAGAAGCTCCCTATATCCTTCTCGGTCTTCGTGGGAGGCATTTTGGGAATGGCCTTGATCTTTGATGGGTCTACTTCTGTACCTCGTTGTGTGATCATGAATGCAAGTATCTTCCCTGTGTAACTCCAAAGGCACACTTCTGGGGGTTCAAGTGCATCTTGTACTTTCTGATCTACTCGAAGAATTTCCTTAGTGTGGCGACGTGTCCTTCCTGGATTTTGGATTTCACGATCATGTCATCCACATATACTTTTACTTTTTTGTGTATCATATCATGCAACAATGTGGTTGGAGCCCTTTGGTAGGTTGCTCCCACGTTCTTTAGTCCGAATGGCATGACTCTATAACAGTAGGTACCTCAAGACGTTGTGAAGGTAGTTTTTTTTTGGTCTTCTGGAGCCATCAGAATTTGGTTATACCCTGAAAATCCATTCATAAAAGGCAAGAGTGTGTTCTTGGTGATGTTAACTACCAATACGTCTATATGGGGGAGAGAAAAGTCATCTTTTGGACTAGTCCTGTTGAGATCCCGAAAGTCGACACATATTCAGATCCTTCCATCCTTCTTTGGTACCAGAACAATATTAGCGACCCATTTTAGGTACTCTGTGACCATGAGGAACCCAGCGTCTATCTATTTGGTAAACTTATTCCATCATTATGGCTATGACCCTTGGATTCACATAGCTTCCCTCATCATTCATCAGAACTTGTACGATCTTAGTTTCGTCAAAATCAAACCCGTTTAACAATAAATCCTCCTCCCCATGTTGGATCTCAAGAAGTGAGGTAGCATCACTAAGTGGGATTGACAAGCTAGTTTCTCCCGGTATAGTGATAGTTATTCTTTCTTTGATCAGTTTTACCTTTTGGTGTAGGGTAGACAGGACTACTCTAATTGATGGGTCCTGCAGCCATGGCCTTCCCAGCAGCAGATTGAATGATGCTGGCACATCAAGGACATGAAACTCTACTTCACTTTCCAAAGCTCCCACTATTACAGCGAAAGTCACCAATCCCAAGACATCTCTTCGCGTGTTATCATATACTCGTACCTCTTGTGTCTTCAATCCTAAGTAGTAAGAAGTTCGTAGCGGGCATACATTGAGGGTGAAACCATTGTCAACCAAAACAATCTATACCCATTTCCCTGGACATTTAACGGTTAAATGCAACGGCTTATTGTGGGAGGGCACTTCTACTGAAAAATCCCTATCACTAAAGGCGATAATACTGGATAGTTTCTCGGGAATGAGCATTCCAACCAGTTGGTCAGGAAAGACATCAATTGGTATGTCCACACTGTTCAAGGCTTTTAGGATGGTCTGTCGGTGCTTGTGAGATGCTACAAGAAACCTCCAAATGCTTATATTGGCTTGAGTCTTCTTAAGCTATTTCAGAACTACATCTTCCTCTTCGCTATTCTATCTTCTGCTCTTTCTGCCTGCTTCCTTGGTTCCTCTGTGCCCCTACTTCGTTGCCCCTTTTCTAGCTATGCGGGCTTAAAATGTCTTTTGCTCCTTATCAGATGCTCTATCTGCTCTTCGGGTTCCTGCAATCCTTCAAATCGATCAAACACTTCCTGAATCTCCACTAGGTTAAAAACTCAACAAAGGATTCTTTTTCCTCCTACCGGGTGGTCCTGAGTTCCCGAGTGGTGACATAGAGTTGGATGTTGTAATTTTACTGATTGACAAATGTAGTAGCAATATCCTCCCACGTTCTTATCTTTGCAACATCTAAAGACAGAAATCATTTCTGAGCGGCTCCTAACAAAGACCGCTAGAAAAGCTAGGCTTTCAGCTGATCACTGATATCCATCGATGACAAAGTTCCCACGTACATTCTCAAATGGATCATTGGGTCCCCAGTCCCGTCAAATTTCTCTATATTAGGCATTTTGAACTTTTGAAGCAACTTAGCATTGGGAAGTAAATAGAGACCCTCGACGTCTAGCATATAGTCGTCAACTCCTCGGGCTTTCCTCAAAATCTTCTCCAACTTGTCGATCTTATTAGACAAGATAGACTCCTTGGTGGCTAGGATTTTTGAAATTCCCAGCCAAACAGGCTGTAGAACTGCTGGTTCTCTCTCGAATCCCACATTATCATCCCAAATGTTATCACTTATACCATCCTCGGGGTCATTCAGAACAACCGCATTAGGGTCTGCAACCTGGTTCTGCAAAGCTTAGATTTAAGCTGACAATGAGTCTGGATTCTAGCTTGATTTGTTATAGTGGTACTGACTCCTTCAACAGTCTGTTGCAATTCCTGAATTGGCCTCATCATATTAGCCATAGTCAGCTCCGGGTTTGCTATCAGCAATCTCAACGAACTGGTACGTCTAAGTCTTCTGCTCGGAGATCGAGCCCAAGTGCGTATAGATTCTTCTCTTCTCGGCGCTATCATCCGAGGTTTTTAAACTAAAAGGGCTCACGTAAATCAAAAGACTCATTAGTCGGGCCTAAACTCAAAATAACTCACCCTTAACGACTGATGGGGAGGACAAAAAATAATCCTAATCGGGGTGCTAACTATAAAAAAAATTATCCATAAAAAGAAAACCACATAACCCTAAAAGACTAATTGGTCCTACAAGAAGGGTCCTAAGAATTTATGTGTATGAAAAGGCTAGTAGGTCTTCACTCACTGTACCTTTTGAATAGAGTCAAGAATATACCTCTCGATGCCAGGAATGGTACAAGACATGGTCAAACGGTATGCAATAACTCTTTTTGCCACTTCTTTGGAAGCATGTGGCCAAAAATCTTATTGAGTTTCCCGACATAGCTCCGAGACAGTAAACTGAATGGAGTATCAGGTAGGCGGAGTGGGGGTTTGAGATTCAAGCACATAAATATGAAAATATAAATGTAAATACCATTGAAAAGTTTACAACAAGAACCATTGACATTTCAAGTTTAGCCCTCTTGTGATTTTATTTTTGGAAAACCTGTCCCCAGTGGAGTCACTAGAAACAACTGAGGATGCTTCAGGGTCTCACGTGGGGGATGCACCGGATATTTATTATTTTTAGAAAAATATTCTTTTTTGTTTTTTTGTTAAAAAAATAAAAATTCAAAATATCTAGACATCCCTTTTGAAAAATGGAGTCGACACTTGATTTTTGAGAAAAATTAAGAAAAATAAAAAGATGGTTGCGGGTCTTTTAAAAACGTAACTAGAGAAAAAGAGGGTTTGAGGGCTAAAGTATGAAAAGGGAAGGTGCTAAACACCTTTTTCGTCCAACTGTGAGGTTGGCCTCTATTTTGTCAATATTAATTCTTTTTGTAAACTTTTTAAAGATAACATTTATGGAACGATAGGTTAAATAGAGTTCAAGATATCTATTATTTAGCCCTCTTGTGAATTTTTTTTTTGGAAAACCTGTCCCTAGTGGAGTCGCCAGAAACAACTGAGGATGCTTTGGGTTTCACGTGGGGGATGCACTGAATATTTATTATTTTTAGAAAAATATTCTTTTTTGTTTTTTTGTTAAAAAAAAATTCAAGATATCTAGACATCCTTTTTGAAAAATAGAGTCGCCACTTAATTTTTGAGAAAAATTAAAAAAAACAAAAAGAAGGTTGCGGGTCTTTTAAAAACGTAACCAGAGAAAAAGAGAATTTGGGGGCTGAGGTATGAAAAGAAAAGGTGTTAGGCACCTTTTTCGTCCAACTGTGAGGTTGACCTCTATTTTGTCAATATTAATTCTTTCTGTAAACTTTTTAAAGATAACATTTACGGAACGATAAGTTAAAGAGTGTTCAAACAAAAGCAGTTAACAAAACAAGATCATAACTACGATTTCTAGGGGTCATGCAACTTGGTTATTATTTCTAGACAAGCCACTCATATTGTTTGAGAAAAGCAAAGTGAAAAATATGTGAGTAAGCAATAAAACAAGCAAGTAAGATTTTAAGGATCACGCAACAATGTTTCTGTCCCTATGATGTTGTAAACAGGATGTACAGAACAAGTAAAAAGAGACTTAAACATCATATTTAAGCTACTAATCATGCACAAAACTCATGGCCGTGGCAACAACTGTTGCGGCCGTGACAACATTGGTCACAAAACGAGCAGCCGTAACAAAAATATAGTTATCGCGAAGAACAAAATAAAAATATCTCACAATCGTAATAAATAAATATCGCGGCCATAGTTTTTTTGGGGTACAAAAAGGGTATATACATTGCACGTCGCCTAAAATAGGCTTAAATGAATAGGATATGCGGGACAGAGACCATAACCTATTAGTTTTAGGCTAAATCCACCATCGTTCATCATCTATACAAGCAATAACTCCAAACAGAATATGCCAGATAACAAATATGAATAATAAAACATTTAGAACACATTTTCATGATAATGGCTTTACAAAACCTCACGATCGTAACAACCGCATATAACGGCCGTGATAAACATGAAGAAAAATGAGGCGACTGTCATATTATCATATCTCATAACATATAGATATGAAGGTGTAAAGAATAGAGACCATGACCCATTTGGTTTAGGCTAGATCTGCCATTCATTATGATGTGTTCAGTGTGTTTATGAGCATCAAAATAAGACGTAAATAAATGTAAATAAATGAAACAAAAGGTTATGAATATACTGCTAGTAATGAAAACATGAATGGGTTAAATGCTTACATTGATATGAATGATAAATAAGCAATAAAACAATGAAAACGTTGTCGACGACACCCTTGGGAGATGAAGATGAGGGCTTTAGAAGAGTCGTGATGTTCTAAGGTTATCTCGTGTGAGTATCCACCCCGAATGGCTCCTTGGCAGTGAGAATATGATACCTCCAAGCCAATAAATATGCTCCAAGAACTTCTCTGAGGCAAGCAAGAACACGAACGAGGCTCGAAAAATATTAGATGGATGGGAGAATATCAATCAGGGGAGTATTTTGACATAATTTGGGCCTTCAGGTATGTCTCTCTCTCATTCTGCTTGGAATCGCGGCCTATTTATATGCAAGGTAAGCAGCACAGACCCCTTCTAGGATGCTTCTACCTATCCAAAAAGGGGTAACAGTGACGGCCACTACCTTTTTGCTTTTGTACAGTACAGGTTGCTACCTTTATGGTGGTAAAAAGGGCAGCCGTGTCTTTTAAAACTCACAGCCTAGATAAAAAGCAACGGCTGTGAAAAAGAAAGTCATGACTTGGTTTAGGATTTTCAAAAAAGTTACGGCCATGAGAGTAAGGATACAGCCTGTTATAGGACTTTCAAAAAGGTGGCGACTGTGTAGATGGGAATGTCACAGCCTGATGACTGTTTAGGGTTTTTGGGTTTTGAGCCATATTCATGATTTTGCTTGCTTGGGAGTATCTTTGAGCATGATTCTCATATCTTTATCATTAGGGCACATTCAAGATGGGTTCCTAAGATTTGGCTTGGTCAGATTGGGGTGCCTACAGACATGGAGAAGTTCGATAGAACTAGCGACCCCTAGATCCATCTAATGATGTATGTTGGTACTCTTTCTTCTATGGTAATAGACGATTGGTTGAAGGCTCAATTGTTCCACTGGTCTCTCTTTAGGGCAGCTCAAAAGTGGTTCCTTTCTCTAGACGTCGCCAAAACCAGAACATGGGAAGACATCACCACAGCCTTTTTCAGCCAATACTACTATAACGTCTAGTTAAACGCGACCACCCGGGAGCTTGAGATCACCCGTCAAGAAAGCAGGGAGTCGTTCGTCGACTTTTTGAGCAAACTGAGGGGCAAAGAAGCCAAGATAACCAAGCGGCCTACAAAGAAGGAGCAGGTGAGAATCGTGGTTAAGAATCCGCAACCTCCCCTAAAATGTTACTTCATCACACAGCTGCTCTCCACATTTGAGTAACTATTTGATGCCAAGGTTCAGATTGAGGACATAATTCAGTCAGGAGATATTGAGAAAGCTGAGCCAAGCTAGAAATCGAGAAGGCCTTACCCCACCAATAATCAGAGCCAACCCACGGCCTCTGCTGACCTTGATTCCCATTCAAACAAGGTGAACCTAATAAACCCCCAGTCCGAGCAATCAAATCCCTCATCTTCTGTACCACCCCAAAGAAATAACCAACTGCCACAACAAAAGATGCTGAGGAGAGTCTTCACTCCTCTAAACATACCTCTGACCATAGCACTGAATCGACTTGTTGAGAAGGGGCTGATAAAGCTTTTTGATCAAATGCCGCTACCGAACCCCCTGCCACTAAGATACAATCCCTCCCAGTATTGTGCATTCCACCAAAGTCATGGGCATTTGACTGATAATTGCTTGAGACTTCACCATGAAATCCAAGACCTCATTAATAACAAGGTTATTCCACCCCTGTTTGCCGTTCAGAAGCCAAATGTCACAACCAATCCATTGCCAAATTATGCCAAGCAGGCCGATGTTTACTGCATTCAGTCAGGGCAACCGGAGGATCCCAGTAGTTATATTTGCCCGGCATACCTTCTGCGCCTGCATGTTCTAGCTGCTGAAGATCATTCTTATTCATTGATCATGACCAAGAATGGGTAAGATGTGGAGGAATGTAATGACATCTTGAGATGGGTATGCAATAGTGATTTAGCCAGATAATGAGGAGGAAGGCAACGACGACTGGCTGCTGGATTACCTGGTACGTCCATACAGGTTCCGCCATGTTCTAGACGGTATTGCTGTTCCCCAGCTATTTAGAGAAGTGGTGCATGTTAATGAAATGTAGTCCTATTGGCTAGTCCGAACTGTGTTGAAGTCAAAAGGGGAAGAATGGATTGAGTTTTCGGTCACCCAAGAGTAACGGGTGGGATACATAGAGGAAGATATTTAGGACTTGGACAATGTTGATAACATGTGGGCAATTAAGGATGAAGAAGAAAGGAAAGGAAGGCTAGAGAGCAGTAATTTGGATGACCTGTGGGAATTTGAAAGCTCCTTATTCATCACCGAGGTCAGACAAACTGAAAATGCAATGCCAGGTTTATAGGATCCTGAGGAAGGGGTGGAGTACCTGACTAGGAGTGGAGACATTTTAAACCAGCTCAGCTAGAAAGAGGACAAGCAAGAGGAAAGGGAAAAGAGAAAGAGCAAGAAGAGGAAGACGACACTGTGCTAAGACAGATGAAAAAGGCCCAGGCCAACATTAGCATTTGGGGTCTGCTGTTGGCTTCGCATCGACACCGACTAGCCGTGTTGAAGGTTTTGAGTAAGGCTAATGTTTTAATAGATGCAACTCATGAACCGTTGATCGGGTTAATCCTACCAGTTGCGGAGCCTAAAGTAATATCCTTTTCTAACAAGGATTTTCCATTAGAAGGAAGGTACCATAATAAACTCATGCATATCACTGTCAAATGTCTAGAAAATTGGGTTCTTGTCACGCTCATCGGTACTGGGTCGATGCTGAATATTTGCCTGCTCAGAATGGCAATTTGTCTGGGGATGAAGTCGAATCATTTTACGCCCAGCACCTAAGGGATTGGGGCGTATGACAACACAAGGCGAGATGTGCTTGGGCTAGTAACGTTTGTTGTGTCTATTGGGCCTCTAGAAACGTCCATAGAGTTTCATGTGTTAGATGTCTTGGCATCCTTCAATTTATTACTAGGAAGACCATGGCGCCATGTCCCGGATGTATAAGTAGTTCCTTTTACCCTCCACCAGAATCTAAAGCTAGTTAAGAATGAATTAGTATTGACTATTCACGGGGAAGATAATATCCAACCCCCAAGAGAAGACGGCTCAACTCTCCTGAAAATTCAACACGGAGAAGGAGATGTATTCCTAAACAGGTTCCAGTTTGATAAGGCTCAGGCAGTGCAGATGCTGTTAAAGGAGGAAGAGAGCTATCTCAACCCCTATGCTGCCACTATGATGAGACGTACGTCTAATTTTTCGGGAATTGGGTTGGATCGCCAACAACATGGAATCCTAGAATTTATCTAGGTGTTGCCGACCTCGCAGCGTTTTGGCCTGGGGTATAAGCAAATAGAAGAGGATCTAGAAGAGTTGAAGAAAGGACAGAGAGAAAAAAAGGCAGATAATCGAGAACATTGAATGGTTACTTCGTTAAGAAAGGGGAAAACTTTTCGTATTGTAGTTTCCTGGAACCATGGTTTGATGAGGAGACTAATTAGAAATTTCTGGGTCTAGAGATCTTTTTCAGCCACAAACTTTTTGATACGAAGGAAGAGGAAGCAGCAGAAGAGAGAGAAGAAAGGGAAGAAGTTTCAAGAGGAAGAGGACTGGGCAGACAAGCTGGACGGCACCGACATGAGAGCATTGGTCAATGATCAGAAGGCTCATATGCATATAGCTTACCAAAACTGCTTGATGATGAGCTATGACGCACTAGATGATTACACCGGGCTCATCGTGGACGTTGCTTCGAAAGATGTTAAAAACGGGTATTTAGAATTTTGTAACTTGCATGATTTATGTCTTGAGTCTGAGTCTGAGTCGTGTGAGTTTTTTCTTTATTTTGACAAGTTGGATGTCAAGTCTGAGGGCACATTTGTATGTGCACCCTCGTCCTCTGTTGCTTTCGAATTTGTAATCCCTTATCTTTTTAACATCAATGAAATGAACAAGATTTCTGGTTACTTTGTTTTGCTCGATTTATTTTATACACTTTCTGATGATTTTAAATTTGAAGGGAATGTCCCCTAAAGAAATAAAAGCTTTAATAAAAAGAGAAGAGAAAATGTGCGCTCAACTTATAATTGAAGAAATTTTGTCAATTAATCTAGGTAATGAAAATATTCCACAAATTGTCCAAATCGGTTCTTTATTATCTTCAGTTGAACATGAACAATTAACAACTTCATTAAAAGAATTCAAAAATATTTTTGCATGGTTATACGACGATATGCCCGGCATTGATCCTGAAATCGTCCAACACCATATTTCTTTATATCCCGATGCTAAATCGGTCAAGGAAAAGTCAAGAAGGATACGACCAGAATGGGCACTAAAAATGAAGGAAGAAGTCACCAAGCAGATCAACGTCGGATTTCTTATGGTAATCAAGTATCCAAAGTTGGTGGCTAATATCATTCTGGTTTTAAAGAATGATGGGTGCATCAGAGTCTATGTGGATTTTTGGGATCTTAACAAGGCTAGCTCGAAGGATAACTTTCCACTACCTCACATAGATGTCTTGGTAGACAGTACAGCGGGGCACACCATCTTATCATTCATGGACGGCTTCTCTAAGTACAATCAGATCTTAATGGACCCTAAAAACAGAGAGAAAACAACATTCACTACACCGTGGGGAACCTACTGTTACCATGTGATCGATGCTATTTGGTCTGAAGAATGCAGGGGCAACTTATTAAAGAGTTGCTATTACCTTATTGCATGAAATGATACACAAGAAAGTCGAAGTGTATGTGGACGATATAATTGTAAAGTCCAAAGATCGAGATAGCCATATTATAGTACTGCAAAAATTCTTCGAGAGGATCAGGAAGTATAAGATGCGGCTCAATCCACAAAAGCGTGCCTTCGGAGTCACCCTAGGAAAAATACTCGGGTTCATGATTGCTCAATGAGGCATCAAAGTCGACCTTTCAAAAATCAAGGCAATCTTAGAAATGCCTCCTCCAAAGAACGAACGAGAAGTTAGGGGTTTTTTGGGCAAAATACAGTTCATCAGTCGATTTATAGCCAAGTTGACAACTACCTGTGAGCCGTTGTTCTGTTTACTGAAGAAAGGGGTTAAGTTCGAATGGGACCAAAAGTGTCAAGATGCCTTTGAAGCTGTGTGTCAGTACTTACAGAACCCACCTGTTTTAGCTCCTCCTGAGCCCAATAAACCATTGATTTTCTATTTGTCAATGATTGATTCGGCTATGGGATGCATGCTGGCACAAGAAGGAGAGACCAGGATTGAAATGGAAGTCTACTACTTGAGCAAGAAGATGACTGGGTGCGAGGTACAATACAAAGCATTGGAAAAAAACGTATTAGGCTTTGGTTTGGGCCTCCCGAAAGCTAAGGCATTACATGCTATCTTTCATGGTGAATGTAATCTCCCAGATAGACACATTACAATACTTATTCGAGAAGCCATCACTAATAGGAAGACTGGCCCACTGGTTGTTATTGCTATCAGAGTTTAATCTCAAGTACATCACCAGAAAGTTTGTAAAGGGCATAGCAGTAGCAGAATTCTTAACAAATCAACCAATTGAAGGAGACCAGGACGCTGAGTTTCAGTTCCTTGACGAGCAGCTAATGGAAGTCAGGGACGATAAATGGACTCTATATTTTGATGGTGCATCCAATCACTATGGCTATGAAATAGGAGTTCTCCTTGTCACCCCTGAAAAATTACATGTTCATTTATCTTTGAAACTCAAATTTGAAGTTACCAACAACCAAGCTGAGTATGAAGCATGCTTAGCCAGATTAGAGGCAGCTCTAGAATTAGGGGTAAAGAAACTAGAAGTGATTGAGGACTCGACATTGGTGGTTTCACGGCCTAGATGAAAAAGCAATGGCTGTGACAAAGAAAGTCACGGCTTGGTTTAGGGTTTTCAGAAAAGGTTACGACCGTGAGAGTAATGACACATCATGTTCTAGGGTAATCGAAAAGGTTGCAGCAGTGTTGGAGGCAATACTGTCAAGATTATTATTTTTGTAAAACAATTTTCGATAAAAAATTAACTGGACGGGCAAACGCCGAAACGGGCTCTAGATAAAACTTTTGACGAAGAACGATCAAAATAAAATCCATGTAACCAAAGTTAATTTAGAAGAATATCTCTTATAGATCTAATCTTCAACTACGATTTGATTCCGAGTTGAAACTCCAGTTAGATCTTTTACCGTATTCCCTTATGCGATCCTCGAACGTAGTGTGGGCTACGATCCTCTGAGAACTCATACCGACAGAACACCGATATATTTTTAAGTCTTGAAAGACAAAAATAATATATCAATAATGATATAAAAAATCAATCTCAACTGGTTCAACCTACCCGCATATATATAGGGCTACAACAGGGACCTGGAGAGTAATTATGAGTAAGACTTCTAGTGGAACACAGATACCTATGGGCGGTTTATGCAATTATAGAAAGACGTAGCAGTTTATGCAATTTTCATAAAATACTAAATTACAGTTCACACCAATAAAGAACTATAATTGCACTCTGACCCATAATCTCAAGACCTTCTTACATTGAGCTCCTGTTATTAAATGCTTACCATTTCTGCCCACGTTAAGATTCTCGATACCCGCCAATTAAATTAAATTACTGACAATTTAATTTAATCGGCATCTTGATATCTCTTAAACCCTCCCGCTTAACTTATTTGACCGCTGAAAAATTAAATCCATCTGTAGGGTTTGGCCCGATCAAAATTTATAAGCATCCTTAAGAGGGTATCGTCAATTCTGATCTTTCGAGACGTAAATTCCGTCAATAATTAATATTTGTCATATAAATAATACCGCTATCTAACTCACTGAAAATATAGACCCATATAAGATTGCACCCTCTAATGAATCAAAACAACGAATATTAAATGTATGCCAATCAATAATTATTTCAGGATTAAGAGGATAAGCACTATTTATAATAACCTTGGAGTGTGAATTAATTTATATAGTCAGTAGTCAGTACTAAATTAATTACCCCAAATGTCCCGTTTAATACACACAAAGTGTACTGGCACAGAGACTCGGAACAATAGACGACACTATTATCTGTTTCCCGTAACCAAGACAGGCCTACTAAAACTCTGTGTCACAGTCGTACCGATGGTATGTCAATTTCCATCTAAACTGTGAACATAAAGCTTATATTCTGCAAGAACCTAAAATCTGATCTTTTGTATGTAAGCCGTACTCGACACACCAGATTAAATACTATACAGAATATTAGACATCCATGCATATCAAAGAAATGATACACATACATTACTTATAAATATTCTCATAAAATAGAAAATTAATTTTATTAAAAATAAAATTAAATACTAAAAACATGATTTTTAGTATACCAACCCTAAAATTTCCTACTTATACTCAAAACCATGCTGTCATACATCTGACTCCCATGCCCTCTACATGACTATCAAAAGTCTTAGCCGGTAA
>JAULJZ010157557.1:0-27914 GCA_032270985.1 Heliamphora pulchella | reverse complement strand
TTAATTAAACAGATTTTTATAACCCTCAAAAATATTTTAAAAATCTAAGTGGGAGAGAAAATTTATTCACAGATAAAGCCCGCGGTCTCCATCACCAGTTTGTAGGTGATGCAATTAAACCATGCGTATTGGCAGTAAGGCTTTCCTCCCCATCGGACAGATTAATTGCGGTATCGCCAGTACAAATCTCCTTTAGAGATAATTCTAGATAATTGTTAGTGTGAAACACTTCTCTATCTGAAAGGTTCATTGCGAAACGATTAATTTGGGATTAGGTGATAGTTGACACTTAGTTGTACATAATAGTATCATCTCCATCTGAATCGCTGCTATTATAGGCTGGACCGAAACTATGTCAGCTATTTAATTTTACTTGGCATTGTTAGTTGCTTAGATAGTAAAATTAAAAAGAATTGGCTTGTCTAATCTTATGAAGGATAGTAGACATCCACCCGTCGTGGCATGCTATTCTCAGGTTACCAGGCTGTTGGCAAATTAATTTTAAAATGGTAGAGGGAACCAAATTAAAATAAATTCAATATTTTGCTCATCATAATTAATGGTTTTATTTAATTATGTGATTCTTAGGATTAAAATAGATTTCAACCTACTCGCTTCAATACACAAAGAAAACAAACTTACGGGACCAAATTTTGTTGACTGGAAATGTAACATAGATATAGCTTTAACTACAAATAATATTCCTTCAATACTAGGAAATGTGTCTGTTTTGCAAAAAGGTTCTTCCTCAGGGCCGAAAGGCATGACGAAGGAAAAGGGTCAGAAACAAGGAGACACATTTTTCAGGGTAGTTAGTGGGCCACGGACTGGTGTGAAAAAGTCAAAAGGCAGATGTTTTCACTGCAACCAGACCCGACGCTGGAAAAATCTATATCTAATATTTCTTAGAAGGCAAAACAAACACGGTAATTTCTGTTAACTAGTTGTGAAAACATATTTAGCGGTATTATCTACCGGTACCTGGTGTGTAGATACGGGAGCCACTAATCATGTCTGCAATTCATTGCAGGGGTTCTAAAAAATCAGACAACTTAGTGATTGGGAGATTTACCTGCATATGGGTAATAATACAAAGGTAACAGCAGTTGCAGTAGGAGTTGTCACTCTCAGTTTTGGTAGAGATCGGGTTTTAATATTAAGAGATTATTTTTATGTACCTACAATTAGAAGGAACTTAGTTTCCATTTCTGGATTGGCTAAAAACGGATATTTTATTTATTTTAATAACTCTATGGTTATTAAGGATAATAAACAGGTTATCTGTTCTGGTACATTGGTGGATAATTTTTATATTATTACTTCAATCTCTCCTATACTGCAACCAACTGAAATGAATAACACATCTAATTTACTATATAAGATAAAGTTTTCTTCTTTAATGAACCAAACGTTTCTTTGGCACTTACGCTTGGGTCATATTAATCTAAAAAGGATAAACAGACAAGTAACAGATGGACCTTTGAGTTCATTGGAAGTGGAGGTACATCCAATCTGTGAATCATACTTAGAGGGTAAGATGACTAAGAGGCCATTTTTTGTCAAAGGCTATAGAGCTAAAGAACCGTTGGAGCTGGTTCATTCTGACGTGTGTGGTCCTATGACAATCTGGGCAAGAGGTGGCTTTGAGTACTTCGTCAGTTTCATTGATGACTACTCAAGGTATGGATACATTTACCTAATGCACCGTAAGTCTGAATACTTTGAGAAATTCAAAAAATTCACGGCGGAGGCGGAGAAGCGTCTGGGTAAAAGTATCAAATCACTATGATCCGACCATGATGGGGAATATCTATTTGGAGAGTTTAGGGACTACCTGTCATCAGAGGGATTACATCTCAGTTGACTGCATCTGGCACATCTCAGCAGAATGGTGTAGCAAAAATAAGGAATAGGACTCTTATGGAAATGGTAAAGTCAATAATGAGTTATTTAGGTTTACCAGATTTGTTTTGGAGACTTGTTTTAGAGACAGCGGCTTACATTCTGAACTTAGTACCTTCTAAGTCACTACCTTCTACTCCCACAGAATTGTGGACCGAGCGTAAGTCTAGTCTGAAACACATTCGAATTTGGGGGTGTCCAGCACATGTGCTGAAAAGAAATGCGGGTAAGTTGGAACCGAGGACAGAAATCTGTTTCTTTGTGGGGTATCCCAGGGAAACGAAAGATGGTCTATTTTATAATCCTAAGGATCAGAAGGTCATTGTTAGCACCAATGCCCGATTCTTGAAAGAGGATTATATTATGGAGCACAGGCCCAATAGCAAAATTGTTCTGGAAGAACTAAGAGGAAATGCCAGTAGAATAGAAGAGGAACCACAAGTCACTGATATTCTATTACGTTGTCGTAGTAGGAGGATTATCGGGACCAATGCAAATCAAGAACATGGGGCTGATGCATAGGGTTCAGAT
The DNA here is from genome assembly GCA_032270985.1 of Heliamphora pulchella. Classification (NCBI taxonomy): domain Eukaryota; kingdom Viridiplantae; phylum Streptophyta; class Magnoliopsida; order Ericales; family Sarraceniaceae; genus Heliamphora; species Heliamphora pulchella. The sequence continues at coordinate 25,481 of JAULJZ010157557.1, read as the reverse complement.
TATGCACAGCCTGTTACTGCTAGTACACAAATACAGGTAATACCACGTCATAGTGGGAGGGTTGTTCATTAACCTGACCGGTATATGTTCTTGGAAGAGTCTTTTGATAGGATCCTGGCAGAACTAGATACCAAGCCCTGTAACTACAATGAAGCACTACAAGACAAAGATGCAAATCTTTGGCAAAGGGCTATGAATTCATAGATGGAATCTATGTATTCCAATCAGGTCTGGGAACTTGTAGAACCACCCGAAGGGATAAAATCCATTGGATGCAAGTGGATCTATAAGAGGAAGAGAGGAGTAAATGGGAAGGTTGAAACCTTCAAAGCTAGGCTTGTTTCTAAAGGGTTCACTCAGAAAGAAGGTATCGACTATGAGGAAACCTTTTCACCGGTAGCCATGCTTAAGTCTATCCGGATTCTCTTATACATTGCCGCACATTTCGATTACGAAATCTGGCAAATGGACGTCATGACAGCTTTCCTTAACGGAAGTCTTGACGAGTGTATCTATATGATACAACTAGACGGATTCATTGCAAAGGGCCAGGAGCACATGTTGTGCAAGCTTTAAAGATCTCTTTATGGACTTAAGCAGGTATCGAGGTCTTGGAACACTCGATTTGATCAAGATATAAAATCTTATGATTTTGATCAAAGTTTGAACGAGTCCTGTGTGTACAAGAAGCGTGACGGAAGCGTGGTAATCTTCTTAGTACTTCATATAGATAATATCTTGCTCATCAAAAACGAAGTGGGGACATTATCTACGGTTAAAGTATGGTTATCTGGGCAGTTCGATATGAAAAACATTGGAGAAGCCAGTCACATCCTTGGGATCAACCTTATGCGAGATCGAAAATAAGAGATGTTGGGCTTATCACAAGCAAAAATATATCGATGATATCCTTGCTCGTTTTAGCATGCAGGATTCTAAGAAAGGGTTTCTCCCTTTCAGACATAGAATCACTCTATCCAAGAATTAGTGTCCTAAGACACCTAATGAGATAGAAAAGATGAAGGTGGTTTCTTATGCTTTGGTAGTAGGAAGGCTCATGTATATTATACTTTGCACTAAACTCGACATCTGCTTTATCGTTGGCATGGTTAGCAGATATCAGTCTAACCCAGGGCAGGTGTATTGGACTGCAGTAAAGAATATAATCAGGTACCTGAAAGGGACTAAGGATTATATATTGGTTTACCAGGCAGACAGTCCAGTACCTTTGGGGTACACAGACTCAGATTTCCAGTCTGATAGGAATTTTCGTAAGTCTACCTCAGGATATGTGTTTATCTTAGGAGGTAGAGCTATAAGTTGAAGGAGTATCAAGCAGTCCTGCATTGCTAATTCCACCATGGAGGCCGAGTATGTGGCAGCTTCTAAAGCAGCCAAGGAAGCCGTTTGGCTCAGGAACTTCGTAATGGATATAGAGGTGGTACCTTCTATTCAGTTGGTTATTACACTTTACTGTGACAATAGCGGAGCTATTGCAAACTCGAAGGAGCCAAGGGTTCATAAGAAAGGCAAGCACATTGAGCGTAAGTATCACCTGATACGAGACATTGTACAGAGAGGTGATGTTGCTGTGACCAGGATTGCATCAGGAGACAACCTTACAGATGTTTTTACAAATAGCTTACCAGCTAAGACTTTTGATAGTCATGTAGAAAGCATAGGAGTCAGATGTATGGTAGCATGGTTTTGAGTATAAGTAAGAGATTGCTAGGGTTAATATACTGAAAATCATGTTTTAGTATTTAATTTAATTTTTAATAAAATTAGTTCTTAATTTTATGAGAATCTTTATGAGTAATGTATGTATATCATTTATTTGTTATGCATGGATGTCCTTTATTCTGTATAGTATTTAATCTGGTGTGTAGAGTACGGCTTACACACAGAAGACTAGATTTTAGGTTCTTACAGAATATAAATTTTATGTTCACAATTTAGATGGAAAAGAACAAACCATTCGTACGACTGTGGCACAGAATTTTAGTAGGCCTGTTTTGGTTACGGGGAACAGATAATAGCGTCGTCTATTGTTTCGACTTTTTGTGCCAGTACACTTTGTGTGTATTGAACGGGACATTTGGGATAATTAATTTAGTACTAACTACTGACTATATAAATTAATTCACACCCTATGGTTATTATGAATAGGGCTTATCCTCTTAATCTGAAAATAATTATTGATTTGCATATATTTAATAGTCGTTGTTTTGATTCGTTAGAGGGTGCGATCTTATATGGGTCTATATTTCTGGTGAGTTGGATAGCGATGTTATTTATATATCAAATATTAATTATTGACGGAATTTACGTGCCGAAAGATCGGGATTGACGATACCCTCTTAAGGATGCTTATAAGTTTTGACCGGGCTAAACCCTGCAGGTGGATTTAATTATCCGGCGGTCAAATAAGTTAAGCGAAAGGGCTTAAGGAATATCAAGATGCCGATTAAATTAAATTATCAATAATTAAATTTAATTGACGGGTATCGAAAATCTTAACGTGGGGAGAAATGGTAAACATTTAATAACATGAGCTCAATGCAAGAAGGTCTTGAGATTATGGGTCAGAGTACAATTATAGTTCTTTAGTAGTGTGACCTGTAATTCAGTGTTTTATGAAAATTGCAGAAACCGCTGCGTCTTTCCATAATTATAGAAACCGCTCGTAGGTATCTGTGTTCTACTGGAAGTCTTACTCATAATTACTCCCCAGGTCCCTGCTGTACCCCTATATATATGCGGGTAGGCTGAACCAGTTGAGATTGATTTTTATATCATTATTGATATATTATTTTTGACTTTCATGACTTAAGAATATATCGGGGTTCTGCCGGTACGAGTTGTTGGAGGATCGTAGCCCATATTACATTCGAGGATCGTATAAGGGAATACGGTAGAAGATCTGACAGGAGTTTCAACTCGGAATCAAGTCATAGTTGAAGATTAGATCTACAAGAGGTATTCTTCTAAATTAACTTTGGTTACACGGGTTTTATTTTGATCGTTCTTCGTTAAAAGTTTTATCTGGAGCCCGTTTCGGCGTTTGTCCGTCCAGTTGATTTTTTATCGAAAATCGTTTTACAAAATAATGATCTTGGCAGTATTACCTCCAACACTTCGAGTTTGCAACTGCTCCGCTATTATCATAGTAATGTGTAAATGCTGACGAAACTGAAGGGTACCATCTCTATATCCAACAGGAAGTTCCTGAACCAAATGACCTCTTTGGTTGCTTTAGAAGCTTCCACATACTCAACCTCCATGTTGGAATCAGCAATGTAGGACTACTTGATGTTCCTGCAGCTTGTAGCTCCACCTGTTAAGGTAAACACATATCCAGAGGAAGACTTACGTGAATTTCTGTCAGACTGAAAATCTGAGTCTGTGTACCCCAAAGGTACTAGACTGTCTGCTTAGTAAAATAACATATAATCCTTAGTTCTTTTTAGGTACTTGATTGTATTTTTACCGTAGTCCAATGCTCCTGCCTTGGGTTAGACGGATATCTGCTAACCATGCCAACGACAAAACATATGTCGGGTCTAGTGCAAAGTATAGTATACATAAGACTTTCTACTGCCGAATCATAAGGAACTGCCTTCATCTTCTCTACCTCTTCAGGTGTCTTAGGACACTGATCCTTAGATAGAATAATTTTATGCCTAAAAGAGAGAAACCCCTTCTTGTAATCCTACATGATAAAATGAGAAATGATATCATTGATATATTTTACTTGTGATAAGTCCAATATTCTTTGTTTCCGATCTCGTACAAGCTTGATACCAATGATATGACAGGTTTCTTTCAAGTCCTTTATATCGAACTGCCCAAATAACCATACTTTAAACGTAGATAATGCCCCATATTGTTTTCAATGAGCAAGATATCTGTTAGGGTTGGTATACTGAAAACTATATATTTAGTATTTAATTTTATTTTTAATAAAATTAATTTTATATATTATAAGAATCTTTATGAGTAATGTATGTATATCATTTCTTAATGTTATGCATGGATGTGTGATTTTCTGTATAGTATTTAATCTAGTGTGTAGAGTATGACTTGCACATAGAAGATCAGTATAAAATTAATTACCCCAAATGTTCCGTTTAATACACACAAAGTGTATTAACACAGAGAGTTGAAACAATAGACGACGCTATTATCTGTTACTCGTAACCAAGACAAGCCTACTAAAACTCTGTACCACAGTCGTACCAATGGTATGTTCATTTCCATCCATACTGTGAACATAAAATTTATATTCTGTAAGAACCTAAAATTTGATCTTCTGTGTGCAAGCCGTACTCTACACATTAAATTAAATATTATACAGAATATTGGACATCCATACATAACATTAAAAAAATTATACGCATACATTACTCATAATGATTCTCATAAAATAGAAAATTAATTTTATTAAAAATAAAATTAAATACTAAAAATATAATTTTTAGTATACCAACCATAACAATCTCCCACTTATACTCAAAATCATGCTGCCATACATCTGACTCCTATGCCCTCTACATGACTATCAAAAGTCTTAGCCGTAAGCTCTTTGTAAAAGGATTTGCAAGGTTTTCTCCTAATTCAATCTTGGTCACAGCAGCATTACTTCTCTGTACAATTTCTCGTATTAGGTGATACTTACGCTTAATGTGCTTGGCTTTCTTATGGACCCTTGGCTCATTCGAGTTTGCAACCGCTCCACTATTGTCATAGTAAAGTGTAATAGCCAACTGAACTGAAGGTACCACATCTAGATCCAACAGAAAGTTCCTGAGCCAAATGGCCTTCTTGGCTACTTTAGAAGCTGCCACATACTCGGCCTCCATGGTAGAATCAGCAATGTAGGACTGTTTGATACTCCTCCAATTTATAGCTCCACCTCTTAAGGTAAACACATATCCTGAGGTAAACTTATGGGAATTCCTGTCAGATTAGAAATCTGAGTCTGTGTACCCTAAATGTACTAGGCTGTCTGCCTAATAAACTAACATATAATCCTTAGTCCTTTTCAGGTACTTGATTATAATCTTTATCGCAGTCTAATTCTCCTGCCTTGAGTTAGACTGATATCTGCTAACCATGCCAACGGCAAAATAGATGTCGGATCTAGTGCAAAGCATAGCATATATGAGGCTTCCTACTGCCGAAGCATAAGGAACTACCTTTATTTTCTCTATCTCATCAGGTGTCATAAGACATTGATCCTTGGATAGAGTGATTCCATGCCAGAAAGGGAGAAACCTTTTCTTGGAATCCTGCATGCTAAAACGAGCAAGGATATCATCGATATTCTTTGTTTGTGATAAGCCTAACATCTTTTGTTTCCGATCTCACACAAGCTTGATCCTAAGGATATGACTGGCTTCTCCCAAGTCCTTCATATCGATCTGTCCAGATAACCATAATTTAACCATAGATAATGCCCTCACATCGTTTCTAATGAGCAAGATATCATCTACATAAAGTACTGGGAAGATCACCACGCTTCTGTCACGCGTCTTATACACACAGGACTCATTCAGACTTTGATTAAAACCATAAGACTTTATAGCTTGATTAAATCGAGTATTTCAAGACCTTGATGACTGCTTAAGTCCATAAATGGATCTCTTAAACTTGCATAACATGTGCTCTTGGCCCTTTGCAATGAATCCATCTGGTTGTATCATATAGATACACTCGTCAAGACTTCCGTTAAGGAAAGCTGTCTTGATGTCCATTTGTCAGATTTTGTAATCGAAATGAGCAGTAATGAATAAGAGAATTCAGATAGACTTAAGCATGGCTACCGGCGAAAAGGTTTTCTCATAATCGATCCCTTCTTTCTAAGTGAACCCTTTAGCAACAAGCCTAACTTTGAAGATTTCAACCTTCTCGTCTGCTCCTCTCTTCTTCTTATATATCCACTTGCATCCAATGGGTTTTATCCTTTCGGGTGGTTCTACAAGTTTCCAGACCTGATTGGAATATATAGATTCTATCTCTGAATTTATATCCCTTTGCCAAAGATATGCATCTTTGTCTTTTAATGCTTCATTGTAGTTACAGGGCTCGGTATCCAGTTCTGTCGGGATCTTGTCAAATGACTCTCCCAAGAACATATACCGTTCAGGTTAATGAACAATCCTCCCACTACGACGAGGCGCTACTTGTGTCTGTGTACTAGTAGTAACAGGTTGTACAGAATTTGAACCCTGTGCATCAGTACCCTATTCTTGATTTGCACTTGTCTCCATAATCCTCCCACTACGATGAGGTAATGGAATATCAGTGACTTGTGGCTCCTCTTTCGTTCTACTGGTATTTTCTCTCAGTTCTTCAAAAAATTTTTTGCTGTTGGGCCTGTGATCCATAATATAATCCTATTCTAAGAATCAGGCATTGGTACTAACAATGACCTTCTGATCCTTAGGGTTATAAAATAGACCACCCTTCGTTCCCTTGGGATAGTCTACAAAGAAACAGACATCTGTCCTTAGTTCCAACTTACCCGCATTCTCTTTCAGCACATGTACTGGACACCCCCAAATCCGAATGTGTTTTAGACTAGGCTTATACCCAGTCCACAATTCTGTGGGAGTAGAAGGTACTGACTTAGAAGGTACTAAGTTCAGAATGTAAGCTGTTGTCTCTAAAGCAAGTCCCCAAAACGAATCGGGTAAACTTGAATAACTCATCCTTGACCTTACCATATCCATAAGAGTCATATTCGTTCTTTCTGCTACACCATTCTGATGTGGAGTACTAAGTGCAGTCAATTGGGATGTAATCTTCTCTGATGACAAGTAGTCCTTAAACTCTCCAAATAGGTATTTTTCACCACGGTCAGATCGTAGTGATTTGATACTTTTACCCAAATGCTTTTTCGCCTCAGCCTTGAATTCTTTGAATTTCTCAAAGTATTCAGACTTACGATGCATTAGGTAAATGTATCCATACCTCGAGTAGTCATCAACGAAACTGACGGAATACTCAAAGCCACCTCTAACCTGGATTATCATAGGACCACATACATCAGAATGAACCAGCTCCAACGGTTCTTTAGCTCTATAGCCTTTGGCCGAAAAAGGTCTCTTGGTCATCTTGCCCTCTAAGCAAGATTCACAGATTGAAAGTGCCTCAACTTTCAATCAACTCAAAGATCCATCTGCTACCAGTCTATTTTTTCTTTTTAGAATAATATGACCTAAGCGTAAGTACCAAAGAAACGTTTGGTTCATTAAAGAATGAAACTTTCTCTTATATGGTATTATAGATGTATTATTCGTTTCAGTTAGTTACAATGTAGAAGAGATTGGAGTAATAATATAAGGATCATCTACCAATGTACCAGAACTGATAACCCATTTATTATCCTTAATAACCACAGATTATTAACATAAACCAAATATCTGTCTTTAGCTAATCCAGAAATAGAAACTAAGTTCCATCTAATAGTAGCTACATAAAGATAATCTCTCAATATTAAAACTCGATCTCTACCAAAATTAAGAGTGATATCTCCTACTGCAACTACTGTTACCTTTGTATTATTGCCCATATGCAGGTAAATCTCTCCATCACTAAGTTGTCGGGTTTCTTAAAATTCCTGCAATGAATTACAAACATGATTAGTGACTCCCATATCTACATACCAGGTACTAGTAGATAACACCGCTAAATAAGTTTCCACAACCAGTGAACAAAAATTACCCTGTTTGTTCTTCCTTTTGAGAAATACTAGACATAACTTTTTTCAGTGCCGAGTCTGGTTGCAATGAAAACATTTGCCTTTCGGCTTTTTCACATCAGTTCGCAGCCCACTAACTATCATGAAAATCGTGTCTACCTATTTTTGAATATTGTTCTTCTTCATGCCTTTCGGCCCAGAAGAAGAATCTTTTTCAGAAATAAACACTTTTTCTGGTATTAAAGGAATGCCATTTATAATTAAAGTTATATCCAAGTTATATTTTCAGTTAATAAAATTTGGTCTCATAAATTTATTTTCTTTGAGTATTGAAGCGAGTCGATTGAAATTCATTTCAATCATAAGAATCACATAATTAAAATACCGTTAATTATGATGAGAAAAATTTTGAATTTATTTTAATTTGGTTTCCTCTATGATTTTAAAATTAAATTCGCCAGCAGTCTGGTAACCTGAGAATAGCATGTCCCGATGAGTGGACGTCAACTATCCATCATAAGACCAGACATGCCAATTATTTTTAATTTTACTATTTAGGCAACTGACAATGCCAAGTAAAATTAAATAGCTGGCATCGTTTCGGTTCAGTATATAATATCAATGACTCAAATGGAGATGATACTATCATATACAGCTAAGTGCTAACCATCACCTAATCCCAAATCAATCGCTTCGCAATGAACCCTTCAGATGGAGAAGTGATCCACATTAACAATTATCCAGAATTATTCTTAAAGAATGTTTGTACTGGTGATACCACAATTAATCTGTCCGATGGGGAGGAAGGCTTTACTGCCAATACGTAGGGTTTAATTGCATCGGCTACAAACTGGTGATGGAGACTGCTGAATTTATTTATGAATAAATTTTCTCTCCCAGTTAGACTTTTAAAATATTTTTAAGGTTTATAAAAATCTGTTTAATTAAAATAAATTTAATAATTTCGAAAGCCACACGATTTGAATGAATCAAATATCTTTCTATGTACACGATTCTAAAGATTCTGATATATCAAACCATCTTTTCGTATTTAAATACGTAAGAAATAAAATTTAATAAATGCACAGTTTTTTCTTTAGTTTTTCAGCTAATGTAGTGATTAAAGGTATTTATTTATTTTATTTATCGTCCTATATTTTTAAAAAAATAATAATTTATTTTGATTAAATATTTTTATATTTAATTAATTCAAAATCTGGAATTAATTCCCACGTTTTTTCAAAATATCCGATTTAAAAAAAAAATCATTTTGAACCTAAGATTTTGTAAAAAAAATAAAATATGTAAAAAAATTTCATTTAATTAATTAATTAATTATAAAAACTTAAATTTATTTTTCATTACAAAATATTTTAATTTAAATCAAAATTTGGTATTAATTAAATTAATAGGATAAATCAAACTAATATATATCATCCACGTAGTTAATAAAAAATTAAATGCAAGATATATATATAAAAAATTCTCAATTTTTATAATCGAATCAAAACTTTAAAAAGTTGCATTCTCATATTCTGAATAAATTTCTTGTATCCTGCTTGATTAATTTATATCAGAAAAATCAAGCTAACCGAAACAGTCCTGGATGCTTGGAAAACCACACTGGAATTTCTCTTCGGATTGTCGCGGCTTGCTTATGTTTCGCTGCTGAAATTGCTTTTGTTTTAGGAAACAAATTCTTTCAAAACAATGTTCTTGCAATTCCAAACACCGGACGCCGGTTTCTTTTTTTTTTAAAAAAAATACTGAAACAGTTTGCTGTTGGGAAAACTGTTGTTGCGAGTTGGGAATCCAGCTTTTGCTGTGTTTGCGCCACGTTTGGCATTTTGCCGTGACTGCTTCAAAAATTGCACTGCCATGACTGCTTCGAAAATTGCACTGCCATGACTGCTTCGAAAATTGCGGCTGTTTGCTGTGCTGATTTGGAAACCGCCATTGTGCTTAGTGTTTGGAAAATCACTGGTGTTCGCCGAAGATTGAACAGCAACCAAAAAGCTGCTGCTTTACTTTTGAAAACAAACTTTTTCACCGAAACAGTTGCAAGGGATTGGCGAAACAGCCTTGAGAAGCTTCAGCATTGTGATTGCGCCACGTTTGGCGCTGCTGCTTTTGGAAACTGCTGCTTCAGTTTGGTGCTGCGGTTTGCCTGGGATTGCGCTGCTGCTAAGGCAGCGTTTGGCACAGCTTTTAGCTTAAAACGCTGTTTGGCGTTTGGGAATAGTGCTGCCTTCTTCACCGAACAGTATAGCCGCAGCCTAAGGTTGCGTTTGGCAACTTTTAATCCTTTTTTTTCATTTAACCAAAAAAGTTTGGCTCAAAAAAAAAATTCGCAGCATTCATCCCGTTCTTTGTTCTTCGACTGTTCTTCATACTTTTCTCTTTTTTTTCTTCAATTACATAAAAAAAAAAACTAGAAACCGAAAAATAATTTTTATATTGATTATATGCCTCAGTAGAGTTTACAATCAATCTACCATAATCAACCCTTGTGGTTAAAAAATTAATAATTAATCATTATCCATGCATTCAATCAAACATGAAAATAAATGATGATCATAAAATCGGGATTAAAATACTTGCAAAATAAAGTTAGCAACAGTTCTAAAATTACCCGGCCCCGATAATCGTAAACAAAAAATAAAACGGTTTTGATACCAATTGTTGGAGGCAAAACTGTCAAGATCATTATTTTTATAAACAATTTTCGGTAAAATATTAACTGGACGGGCATGTTGGCCTAACAAGACTTCAATGACCGATTTTGATGATAACAAACCTATGTATCTAATTGTGCATATTGAGATTATTTACAAAAAAATATACGCTTAGCACAATTCAAAATACAAGATGGAAGTCATGATGCTTAGTTTAAAATCAAATTCTTTGGCGACAAATTTTGCTACAAATGCAAGAGTTGGAGAAGGATTGAAGAACACATTTTTGCATTTTATGTCTTAGGATCTATGTACATTCACTAATCTCATGAATATCTCTTTGAAACTCATAGGAATCCTAAAAAGTTTAAAAAATATTTTTTCAAATCAAAAAGTGATCAAAATATTTTGGAAAGATAAAATCTGAATTTTTAATAATCAAGTCGACTGAGGCTTTCTATCTAGGCGACTGATTGAACTGTCAAAAATTTATTTTTAGATGCAAAGCAGTTCAGTCGACTGATCGTTGAGGTCCAGTCGACTAAAATCTGGACCAGTCGACCGAACTAGTCTCTCTAGTCGACCGAACAAGCTTAAATTCGAATTTTTACTGAAAATGGCTAGTTTGAACTTACCCTATTTAGCCCAACGGCTAGTCTGATTTTGAGGCCTATAAATAGAGCCCTTGAGCTCTTGTTTTATCCACTCAAAACCTTTCAAACATTCTCTCATATACAAACTCTTTGTGCTTCAAATTCTTGAGCTTTTCATTCATATTTTTGAGAGAAAATCATTAGATTTCTTGTTGAGCTTCATTGCTATATTTCTTCAGAAGTGAGTTTAGTGCTTTTATTGTTCGTACTTATCTGTTCATTGAAGGAGCATTCATTTGTACTTCTGCTTCTATTCATCTGTTGTATTTGAGAAAGGTGTTTTTCGAAATAGGCTAATCCACCTACAAGGATTGGGTTGCTTGAGAATGGTACATTCTCAAGAGAGGTTATCCGCCTAGACTAAGGAGAGAGACTCCTCTGCCTATTGAAGGAGAGGTAGTATGAAATTCTCATAACGGTTGGTTGAGGCAAGGACGTAAGCTGTAGCGCCGAACCTTGTAAAAATCGTAGTGTTCATCTTCTAAGTTGCTCATTTCTTTTGTTTTACTTTATTGTATTGTTGCTCGTCATTGCTTCACACACACACTTGCACTTGAATAATTTATTTCTTGCATCTTTTAATTTCTTAAAGCAAAAAAAAAAGAGGTTTTGAATCATTTCATTTCATTTTGAAAGAAATATTGTCAAGATAAAAATTCTTGTATATTATTCTAAAAGTCATATTTGAAAAGTATCAATCTTGAAAGTTATATCATTAAAACAAGACAAGTATTAGTTAACAAGAAGATTTAAATATTGTGAATTAAAATTGAAGTACATTTGCGTTGTTATAAAAAAGGGCTTTAAGTTAGCATCTTCATTTGTGCTTACATCTTTTTGAAACTTATTATTTTAAGTCATTTCAAATATACTTGTACTTTAGCTTTTTAACAAGAAAACATACCTAAAGATATTTTTGTGAATTAATACTTATGAGTGAACTAAAAGGCATATTTGAATTTTATACTTAAATAAAAAATTTTTAAATTCAATTCACCCCCCTCTTCGGATTACACACTTACTATCAATTGGTATCAGAGTTTAACACGTTATTCTTAACAAGTTTTTGTGAAAAAAAATCTATGGCAGGTATTGGTATATCCCTTTTTAAAGAGTGCCAGTCCTCCACAAGGCCTCCAATTTTTTATGGTGTTAACTACATCTTTTGGAAGCAAATAATGAGAATATTCATTTGAACCATAGATTGGAGGGCTTGGAGGGTAATCGTGCAAGGTAACTTCACTCCCACTAAAACTATAGAAAGTAAAGAGGTTCCTAAATTAGAAGAAAAAATGAATAAAAATGATATAAAGCAATTACAAATAATCTCTAGTGCTATGAATGCATTATATTATGTTTTAGATGCTAATGAATATAATCGAATAATGACTTGTAAAAGTGAAAAAGAAATATGAAAAAAATTAGAAATAACTTATGAAGGTACACAAGATGTTAAAGACTCTAGGATTAATAGATTAATTAATTAATATGAAAGCTTTAAAATACATGAAGATGAAACCATATCTAGTATGTACATACGCTTTACTCATATTACTAATTCTCTTAATGCACTTGAAAAAACTTACCAATCTTATGAGTTGTTAAGGAAAGTACTCAAAGTCATGCCACCCATTTGGAAAGGTAAGACTACAGCCATCTCCGAGGCAAAAAATCTAAGGGACATGACCTTGGATGAACTAATTAGATCACTGTTGACATACGAGTTCAAGATAAATGAAGGAGTCAATGAGCAAAATAAGGTCAAGAAATCCATTGCCCTTAAAGCCTGAAAAGAAAGTTCCAGTGATGAAGAAAATGAGAAAATTAATGACGATGACATGGCATTTATCACAAGAAGATTCAGCAAATTCCTCAAGCGAGACAAAAGGCTTTTAAAAAGATTCTGAGGCACAAAATTTGACAAAGGAGAATCAAGCAAACGAGACCTCAAGAAAGAATCACTCACTTGCTACAACTGCAACAAAACTGGGAACATTAGGCCTGAATGTCCTTTACTCAAGAAGAACTCAAAGAAGAAAAATAAGACCATGAAAGCAACCACGTAGGATGATTCAGATTCAAACGAGTCAAGCAATAGCTCAAGCAACGAAGAAATGGTGAGAACTTCTGCTTGATGTCGAGTACAGACGAGAAGGTAAGGTCTCACTTTAGTTCTTGCAATGAATCTAGTTCTTATTACTTAATGCTATCATATGATGAACTTAAAAATGAAATATTCAACTTTCATAAAAGTCTTTTGAAATTGAAAAAAAAAATATAAAATTAAAAATGAAAATAAAAATTTTTCTTAAGAAATTGAGAAATTAAAAGTTTTAAATGAAAATGCTAAAAATGAAAAGGCAAGCATGTCTAAAAAGCATAGTTTACAAGTTGAAACATTGAAAAAAGAAAAACTCATTTTAAGAGTCAAATTTGATAAATTAATAAAAATTTTGAAAAATTAGATTTCTAATCTAACAAAAGAAAATGAGATGTAAAGAAAACAACTCACAAGCTTAAAAGGTAAAAATATTAAAAATGATATCTCTTGTGAACTAAAAAGAAAAGTAGAAGATTACTAAAAAATTATCTATAAATTTACAAATGGGAAAGAAAATTTTAAAAAACTTTTGGGAGCTCAAAGGAGATTATTGAATAAAGAAGGAATAGGTTATAATAGAGAAGTAAAACTCAAATTCAAAAATTATTTTGTAAAAGAATCAAAGAACTTTTCAAACTCATATTCAAAGAACATCTATAAAAATGTAACTTGTTTTCAATGCAAGAACAAAGGACACATTAAATTTTATTGTCCACTAAAAAGAAACAATTGTATATCAAAGATGGTTTGGAGAGTGAAAAACACTAATCCTATAGGACCCAAAAAGATTTGGGTACCAATGAAAATCACTTAATCTGTTTTGTAGGTATGCTTGAGATCCTCTTCATCCTAAAAAAAAAGATAGTACATGGATAGTGGATACTCAAGACATATGATGGGCGACAAGTCAAAATTCCTAAGCTTAACACCTAAGGATGGAGGCTATGTGACTTTTGGAGACACCGGGAAAGGTAAAATCATTGGTATAGATAAGGTTGGTAAGAAATCTTCCCTATCTATTGATAACGTACTTGTTGATGGTCTCAAGTATAATCTCCTTACTATTAGTTAATTATGGGATAAAGGTTATAGTTTACAATTTTTGCATGACACGTGTTGTTGAAAACAAAGAAAGCAATAAAGTTTTATTTGTTGCAAAAAGATTTGAAAATGTTTACACTATCGATTTTGAAAATCTAAATTCTCCAAATGTTCAATATTTTTCTGCTGTAAATGAAACTAGTTAGTTATGGCATAGGAGGTTAGGTCATGCTAGCGTGAATCTCCTATTCAAATTTGTCAAGAAAGATTTGGTCAAAGGCTTGCCTAAGACCAAATTTATTAAAGACAAGGTTTGTGATGCTTGCCAATTTGGTAAGCAGGCCAAAACGAGTTTAAAAAGAAACAAGAAATTTCTACAAATAGACCTCTACAATTACTTCATCTTGATTTGCTTGGTCCTATGAAACCCCAAAGTCTTGGAGGGAAAGCATACTGTTTTGTTATTGTTGATGATTTTTCACGATATACATGGGTTTTGTTTCTTGTAACAAAAGATGAAGTATGTCATGCATTGGCTAATCTTTGTAAGAAAATTCAAAATGAAAATGGTTATTCTATTCTACACATTCGTAGTGATAGAGGAGGAGTGTTTAAAAATAAAGACGTAGAAAATTTTTATGACCAAAATGAAATTTCTCATAATTTTTCTGCACCTCGAACTCCTCAACAAAATGAGGTTATTGAGAGAAAAAATATATCTTTACAAGAAATGGCACGAACAATGTTAAATGAATATAAAATTCTTAAATATTTTTGGACCGAGACAGTAAATACTACTTGCTATGTCATGAACTGAGTTTTATAAGATATCATTTAAAAAAAACTTCTTATGAGATATGGAATGGTAGAAAGCCCAACATTTCTTATTTTTATGTCTTTGGATGTAAATGCTTTGTTTGAAATGATAAAGATGATTTGAGAAAATTTGAATCTAAATCTGATGAAGGAATTTTTCTAGGGTATGCTACAAATAGTAAAACTTATAGAGTATACAATAAAAGAATCTTGACATGAGCAGAATCCATTCATATAACATTAGATGAGGCTAACCCTTTTTCTTTTAAGATTCCAGTTGATGATGATTTAGATATAAATAAAGGAATGGAAGAATTGCAAATCAATGAAGACAAAGGCATAAAGATTCATGAGTCTAAAAGTCAAGATGAACATAAAGACCTACCAAAAGAATGGAAGGCAGTGAAGGATCACCCCATGGATCATATCATAGGTGAACCTTCACGAGGTGTAAGTACTCAATTATTTTTTAAAAATATTTGTGATCATCTTGCTTTTCTTTCATAAGAAGAACCTAAAAATATAAACGATGCATTAGAAGATGAATCTCGGATAATAGCCATGCAAGAATAACTAAACCAATTTAGAAGAAATGAAATTTGGAAGTTAGTTCCTAGGCCTAAAGATCATACAATAATTGGACCAAAATGGGTATATAGAAATAAAAAGGATAAAAATGGTATTGTAGTCCGTAACAAGGCTAGGCTAGTTGCACAAGGCTATAATCAAGAAGAAGGAATTGACTTTGAACAAACCTATGCACCTATAGCTAGGATGTAAGCCATTCACATGTTATTAGCATATGCATCCTACAAAAACTTTAAACATTTTCAAATGGATGTAAAAAGTGTTTTCTTAAATGGGTTCATAAATAAGGAAGTGTATGTTGAACAACCACCTGGTTTTGAAGATTATCACTATCCAAATCATGTATTTAAACTAACAAAAGCATTGTATGGTTTAAAACAAGCTCCACGAGCTTGGTACGAAAGACTAAGTAATTTCTTGTTGGAAAATGAATTTACAAGAGAAAAAATTGACACAACTTCATTTATCAAAACGAATAATGAAGACATGCTTATTGTGCAAATATACATAGATGATATCATATTTGGTGCTACTAATGAGATCTTGTGTAAAGAATATTCTGTATGCATGCAAAAGGAGTTTGAGATGAGCATGATGGGAGAATTCACGTTCTTTTTTGGACTCCAAATCAAGCAAGCAATGAATGGAACCTTCATCAATCAATCGAAGTATGTACGAGAATTGCTCAAGCGCTTTAACATGGAAGAAGGAAAAGTTTTGGGAACTCCAAAGAGTCGCTCAACTAAACTTGACAGAGACGAGCAAGGAAAATCAGTAGACACAAAGCTCTACCGAGGTATAATTGGTCGTTTACTCTATTTAACTACAAGTAGGCCTGACATAATGTTTAGTGTATATACTGTGCACGTTATCAAGTATGTCCTAAAAAATCACACCTAATTGCTGTAAAAAGAATATTAAGGTATTTAGTTGGCACAATTGATATAGGCTTATGGTATCCCAAATTTACTTCTTTTGAAATGATTAGCTATTCTGATGCGGACTTTGCTGGTTACACAATTGACCGCAAAAGCACTAGTGGCACATGTCATTTCTTAGAAAAATCATTTGTCTCTTGGTTTTCAAAGAAACAAAATTCAGTAGCTTTATCTACCGCTCAAGTCGAATATGTGGCTGCGGGTAGTTGTTGTGTACAAAATTTATATATGAAACAATAATTTCAAGATTTTAAATTAAAATATGATGCTGTGCCTATTAAATGTGATAACACAAGTACGATAAATATCTCTAAAAATTCAATTTTGCATTCCCGAACAAAGCATATTGAGATAAGACATCATTTCCTTCGTGATCATGTACAAAAAGGTGACATCTTTTTAGAATTTGTGAGCACTAGTGAACAATGGGCAGATATCTTATTAAACCCCTTAATGAGGATCGCTTTATCATTATTAGACGAGAATTGGGCCTAATGCATGGTCATGAGGTTGAATGATCTTAATTAAAGAAGAATTTTAAAGAAAATTAAACCTTTTTCATCTCATGCTCTACTGGACTTTAAAAATAGTGAAAACACACTGACCAATCGACTGAACCAATTTTTCTCAATCTAGTCAGCTGAACATACCAGTTCAGCCGACTGAACCTTCGGGGTTTTCAAAAAACTAAAAAGCCGAACAGCATTTAAACATTGTTATTTCATTTTCTCACCTCTCGGCTTCTCTCTCCTAGGGCACGAATATATTTCTTTTTGGCTTCCAAAGGATCAAACTCACTCCCATATCTCACACCATCTTTCAAAACCCTTCCATGGCAGCTAGGGTTAGAGGTGGTAAAGGTAAATCCATTGCTAGAGATGACCCCCACCAGTGAAAATGACCAATGGTTCAACTCAAGTCGCACCAAAATTCTCTACAAGCATCATCTTCAATCTCTTGATCCTATTTTTGGTAAGATCCTCAACATGAGATTCTTGGATGCATATTTTCCTCATGTTTTGCGTCTTTTCTCTAAAATCGGTTGCGGGCCATACATTTTCATCAACCCAAGGGTGTGTGTCCTCAAATCACACGGTTATTTTATGCTAATCTTTCTTAAGAACTCACATCAAATCCAAATGATCGTTCCATGCGCTTCACTACTTACCTTTATGGGAAGACTTATAAATTTTTCGATAAAAACATAACGAAGCTTTTTGGAATGGGTCGAGGAGATTTTATTTGTCCCCAAATTTCATCTCAATCATGGATCATGGCACAAGAATTCACTCCCGAAACATTTTTACCCATGATCATGAACGAACCTCCTATGAATTTTGCCCTAACTCCATCTTACTACCAACTCACACTTGAGGCCAAAATTTTACATCTAATCATCACATCTAACGTTTTGCCTCGTAGTGGCTCTCGGACCTACATTTCCTATCTTGATTGTTTCATTTTATGGTGTATTTACATGGAAAAACGCTTCGATCTTCCATCTCTCATATGCCAATGGATGCTTACAAAAGAAAGTACTAAACGCCATACTCTTCCATATGGAGGTTTCTTCACACCTCTTTTTGAGTCTTTTGGCTTTTTCCCATCACCTTCTAATTTTCTTCCACCTAAAAATTTTAATTTTCTTACCACCACAACCTTGAAGAAAATGGGTTATCGTTTACACAATGGACAGTGGCTACCCAAAAATCAAAGGCAAGCACCTCAAGTTGCCTAAGATAGTGATGAGGAAGCCGATGCTGCTACCTATGCACATGATGATGCTCCTCCACCTCATGCTCCATTAGTACCTCCATCTTCTCCTACCACTGCTGATGACACTGCTCTTGTCACACGCTCGTTTTTAAAGAAACTAGTCAAATGCTTTTCAAAAAGTGTTGATAAAAAGCTTGCTAGAATCAGCTCCCACCTCACTCGTATCAAGGATGCCCTAGTCATTCCTCCCTATGACGCTACTTCACCCGAGGATGACGGTGATGGCGATGACGACGAGGTTCCCTCTAGTTCCACTTCCTTTTGATTATGACAAAAAGGGGAGAACCAAGTGAGCAAAAAGGAAGGAAAGCATCTTTATCTTCTTAATTATCTTTTGGAGAGCATGTATTTTGAATTTTGGATCATGTACTTATGCTACTTATGCTACTCTTAGTCCTTAGTTTTTGGATATTGTATATTTTATAGTTGTGCTTGGATGTTTACTTGGTTTATCATATGAATGGTTATGTGGTTATCTTTATGGTTATGCTTAAATGGTTTCATATTGAATATTGAAATGAATATATGCATGTTAATATCTTATGAATGATTGAAAAGAGGCTTACCATTTTAAAAGATCATTTGAAAATATTTTATGGAATAAGTTCTATGATTGAAATAAACTTCAATATCTTCACAACTTATACATATTGTAAGGGAGAGTTTTTCAACTCTAAAAGATTATTATCTCATGCTTATTGATAGGGAGAGCTTTATTTAAGCTTTCCTATATTATTTTGCTTTACGTTTGTCATCATCAAAAAGGAAGAGATTGTTGGCCTAACAAGACTTCAATGACCGATTTTGATGATAACAAACCTATGTATCTAATTGTGCATATTGAGATTGTTTACAGAAAATATACGCTTAACACAATTCAAGATACAAGATGGAAGCCATGATGCATAGTTTAAAATCAAATCCTTTGGCGACAAATTTTGATATAAATGCAAGAGTTGAAGAAGGATTGAAGAACACATTTTTACATTTTACGTTTTAGGATCTATGTACTGTAACGATTCGGACCCTAGTTAATTTTGGAAATTTAATTAAAATATATATGTGATGCCTCGTGGAAATGTTTGGGAATATAAATTATGCACGAAAATTTATTTTTTTGAGCTTGTATGTGTTCGTAGTGATGGTTAAAGGTGGAATTATGCAGGAAAATGCGGTTGGATGATGTTGTATTGTTGTATGGTTCAGTTGTAGCCTTAATGAAGATGGAAATCGCAGTTCAGGATTGACCGCTCAAGTGGGGTCCTGACCGCTCGAGCAGTGGGGTGGCAGAGAGTTTTCTAGAGGGTGATCGCTCGAGCGGTGGGGGTCCACTTGAGCGGACGGTTGCGGATCTATTTTTTTTAAGGTCGCGTGGAGCCTTTGCTTTCATTCTTCTCATTCCTCTCTCTCTCTAAAGCAAGGGTGAAGGTTAGGGTTTAGGTTTGAGAGCTTATAGAGGTTTGTTTAGTCTCTTTGGGGTGAGTTTCTTGCATTCCTCTCAGCAATTCAACCGTTGAAGAGTCGATTTTGGTATTGGAAGACGATATTCTCACCACGTGGTTAGAGATCTTCGTGATTGCAGCTCATGTGAAGTTATTTCTCATGGATCTAGCTTCTAAAGGTAGGATCTAAGACTTTCCTTAAATAGTTTGTGATATGTGTCGTATTTCCCGGTTGATGAACTTAAAGGCATGAAATTTAGGTTTCCAAATTCTAAACAAAATTTGGGGTAATGGGGGTTAAATCATGGATCTATGAGGGTTGTAACTTATTTTCATCTTAACGTTGTTGTTTCTTACAATTGAATTGAGAAATGAGATAGTAAGGTTTGGATTTAGGCTAAAACTATGACAATTGGGGGTTTTGGGTTTAAAGAGTTGGTGTGATGAAATTGAAGTCATTTAGAGTGAATTTGGAAGCTATTACAGCCTATTGTGACTTGATTTCATAAAATCATGTAATGTATGTTGGTGTTAATCCAGAACGTGAATTTTGTTAAGTAAAACTAACGAATGTATGAATGTGAAGCCATATGACGATTAATACGGGTTTAAGCCCCAAATAATGGGTGTATGAATAGAGGAATTATGTGATCAAATGAATTTGGTGAGAGGAACCACTTGGGTTGGACTCACGTGTGTGTGTTGTGTCGTGGTATATGTATATAAAAAGGGCCGATTTGGGATCCAAGGGATCGTTTAAGGTTGGCGCGAGTTGCTCCACGATGAAAGACCGAAAAACTGTGCAGAATAGGTTCTCTGCCCGCCGGCTAGTGAACCGGGAAAGGACGTTAGTCGTGTCGGGGTATAGAATGTCTCGTTACTCCATGGGGCCTGTGTGGCCAGGTTGATTGTAACATTACACGGGTCTATACGTTCGTTCGGTGTCGGCACCTGTGTTTGTTAACCACGAGTTGATGAAATACAAGAAATGTCAACTATGTGTGTAGACGTGTGTTATAACTTATTGGGTTAATAAAACCATAATTTGTGAATTGAGAATGTTAAATGTATTGGGTTGATCGAGAACGGTAAGAGGGCTAAATTCCCAAAAATCAAGGGGTCTAATATGATAACTCGTTTTGTACATACCCGATTATGCATGGAAAATTTTCTTTGGAATGAAAGATATGAATTTGATTAAATCTATGTGTATATCCTGTGTAACTATCTTCGCATGTCATGTATATATTCAATGTTAGTCTTGTTCCTACAAGCATCAGCTCATGTTATTCAACAACCTTTCAGGTGATAGCAGAAAGAAGGCCTTGGAGTAGCACCTGTGGCCGGTAGCAATTTTTGGAGAATTGATAGAATTACATTCTTTAGATAGTTGATTTTTGAGAAATGAAAGTGTAAAGATGTGATTCCTTCTTTGGACCTTTGAAATGTTGTAATTATAAATTGGAATACGATTGCTGTAAAACTTTAAGGTTATATGCTCATGTAATGCATGTATACGAGGACGTTTCTGTTTTAGTTAAGTTGGGTGTTTAATTTCCAATGAATGATTTTGGTAACAATGTTTAGTTTATGAGGAATTGCTTCAGTTTTATTTTCCTGAGACAGGTTTAATAAAACTAATCATTTGAATCTTGTTTCCAAAAATATAGATGTTTTTCATAGTTTTTGGGCAAAACTCTCGGGTGTGTCATCGCTCGAGCGGTGAGGTGTCCGCTCGAGCGGTCTCCGCTTGGTTTCAATGTCAAAAATTGTTTTAAATCAAGTTCCCCACAAATGTATTTTAAAGCATAAATGGGTTATTTAAAGGTATAATTTTCAAGGAAAGGGTTTTCACACCTGTTGGGTTTCTTATATATATATATATTCGAACTATATTAAAATGGGACTGAGGCGTTACAAATGGTATTAGAGCATTAGGTTCTAATACCTAGGAACCGTGGGGTTGGTTGATCCCTTGCGTGAGAGTTTGCATTGATGTGTAACATTTATGACTTGGTATGCTAGTATGAAGCATCTTGAGTATAATTTGACATTTGCGTGCTATGTGGTGTTTAGGTATGGAGGTTAGACTTTTAGGATGATATGTTTAGCCCTTGGACGGCCGGTTGACTGGTTTGGGGTTCGAGTTAGAAAGACGTTTGGCCGACGTCCATTCTAACTAGAAATCTGAACGAGTTAGCCTGATTGATGTGTCATTCCAATTAGTCTCTCTCGCTATGTGTTGCATAAGGTGTATTAATATGATGATTAGGGTGAAGTGATGTCTTGTTGAAGAGCGATATCATCTGTGAGAGATGGGTTTTCATGGGCTTGTGTTAACATCTCCCCTTGTTCTTTCTTATTTGTAGAGAGATGATGTCAAGATGTGGTAGGGGCCGAGGTCGAGGCCAAGATTGTGTGTTTGCCCAAGTTTCGGAAGAAGGGGATGTTCATGCCCCGCAGGGACAAATGGGCGGTGTTGATGTTGTTCAGGAAATGCTTGCTACAATGAGGACGATGGTCGAGGCGACTAGGGCTGGAGTGAGGGCTCCTAAGCCAAGGGCCTCTATGGCAATGTGAGAATTCCAACGGTTGGATCCTCTAACCTTCTCTGGGTAGTCGGACCCTAAAGTTGCTACTGGGTGGTTGTAGGTAACCACGACGATCTTGGATACCTTAGAGATCGGGGAAGATGAGTTACGCGTCAGGATGGCAGTGTTCCAACTTCGAGAAGATGCCAGAGAGTGGTGGAAGTTTGCTAAAACCACTATAGATGGCACGTGGACAGCCTTTACCAGAGTCCTTTTGGAAAAGTATTTTCCAGGTTCTTCACGGGATGTGTATTGGGAGGAGTTCCTTTCTCTTGTTCAAGGGAATCTTACCGTGGTCCAATACGAGGCTAAGTTCGTAAACTTGTCGCGGTTTGCACCCGAAATGGTGTCAACGGAGGAGCTGCATACCAAGAGGTTTGAAAAATGTCTTTGACCTTCGATCAAGGACAGAATTGCAGCATTGGGTTTTCGAGTTTACATTGAGGTTGTGGAAGCTGCAATCCGAGTAGAGAATGCAATAGTAGAGAGCCACAAGATAAGGGAGAGTAAGTCGTATCAAGGGATTTCCGGTGTTCAGTCTGAAAGACGTCAGGTGAAGAGGCAAAAATCAGGGGAATCGAGTTCTTAACCCACGGGATCACAGTTTCAACCATGGTCGGCACCCGTACCGTCTATGGGTTCATTCGGACGTTCTGAGCGTTAAGAGTTAGTATGCTATGCGTGCAGACAGCCAGGACACCGCGCAAAGGATTGTCAGTAAAGAGGATAGTAGTAGCAACAGCAGAATCAGGCTTAGGGGAGGACCCCGTCATCATGTTTTCAGTGTGGCCAGATAGGTCACATCCGACAAGGTTGCCCTTAGGGAGGGAATGTTCAAGGTACTACTGGAGCACATCGGGTACAGTTATCGCAGGATGACAGGGTCATAGCCAGTCGCAGCAACAGTCAGGGGCACAGTCAGTGAGAATAGTAAGAGGAGCTACCTCAGCCCAGTCAGTGAGGCAGCCAGGAGCCAGGAGGAGTGGGGGACAGAATCAGGGGAACCAGGGGCGAGTGTATGCTCTTGTGGAGCCCATTACATCGATGGCACCTGTCGTACCAGATACCGCGCTAGTCCCTCAGTCATACGAGGTACCTTTCTAGTGTTCCATTCTTAGGCTAATGGTCTTGTCAACACCGAAGCATCACATTCTTTCATTTCATCTGCATTTGCATCTACACTGGGGTGAGAGGTAGATGCGTTGGATAAGGCCTTGTGCATAGAGACACCGTTGGGTGAGGTTGCCGTGTTGAGGCACGTCTGTAGAGATTGTGAGATGGAGGTTGCTGACCATCGTCTGGTATTCAATTTTATTGTGATCGATATGCTATCATTCGATATTATCTTAGGAATGCAATGGTTGACGACCTTTTGAGCCTACATTGATTGTGACCGACAACGGGTTTTTATTTGCACTCCGGAGGGGGATTCTTTTTATTTTGTGGGTGACCAGGACAGTAGTTTAGCACCTAGACCTCTTAGATCACGAGGCCGTGATAGCCTCAGCCTCCTTTTCTCTGCCCTATCTGTAGGTGAGACTGGTTCCACTCGAGGAGAACTTCCTCCCGTTGTCTGTGAGTTTCCAGATGTGTTTTCAAGCGAGTTATTTGAGCTTCCACCGCGACGAGAGTTTGAGTTTTCCATAGATCTTACCCTGGGGACTGCCCCCATTTCTATACCTTCATATCGTTTTGCACCAGCCGAGTTAGTAGAGTTGAAAGTGCAGGTTCAAGAGTTGTTGGGTAGAGGTTCATCCGCCCAAGTGTGTCTCCGTGGGGAGCCCCAGCACTGCTTGCAAAGAAGAAAGATGGGTCATTGAGTCTTTGTATAGATTATCGTAAGTTGAACCAAGTGACCGTTAAAAACAAATGCCGTATGCCGTGTATCGATGATTTGTTTGATCAACTAAGAGGTTCTTGTTGTTTCTCGAAGATCGACTTGAGGTCGGGTTACCATCAATTGCGGGTTAGCGAGGAAGACATTCTGAAGATAGCTTTTCGTACGCGTTATGGGCATTTTGAATTTTTAGTCATGCCATTCGGGTTGACCAATGCACCAGCAACATTTATGGACCTTATGAACAGCATCTTTCATCCCTATCTTGATCAATTTGTGGTGGTATTCGTGGATGACATTTTGATCTACTCCCCATCGGAACAAGAACATGAGGAACATCTTCGAATCGCCTTACAGTTATTACGAGAACATCGATTATATGCTAAGTATGACAAATGTGAATTTTGGTTGTTAGAAGTAAAGTTTCTAGGGCATGTAGTTTCAAGGGATGGAGTGGCAATGGATTCATCCAAGATTAAGGCGGTGATGGAGTGGGAAAGACCGAAAAGTGTGTTTGAGATTCGGAGCATCTTGGGACTGGTAGGAAATTACCGACGCTTTGTGAAAGATTTCTCTAGGCTTGCAGCGCCTCTGACACGTCTTATGTAGAAGGGAATCAAGTTTGTATGCAACGATAGTTGTGAGCTCGCCTTCTCGACATTGAAGATGCTACTAACAAGTACACCCATTCTTGTTGGAGCGGAAAAAAAATTTTAAACCAACGCTGTGACTGTAAAAAACGACGTATGCATTTTTCATGAAAACTGAGAACTATATTAATCTTAATAGTATTATACATTTATGAAACTTGTCGAAAAGTTTCAAGAAATATCGAATACGTTGAAGACGACCTTACAACCTTCTCACGTATGTCCCGGACGCACTACGACGATCACGGTGTGTGAAAACTGATTCCGATCGAAGAGTTCTTCCTCCTTTCGATTTCTTCTCACATAATTATCTCCAGAAAAGTAAAATTAATTGCCAAAAGAGGAGAGGGGGAGGCGGCTAGGACAGGGTATTAGGGTTAGGTTTTTCCTCTTAATGATATATCCCATATATATCACTTAAGATATGTATAGCATCTATATCTTCCTACCTTAAAAATAGCAAGAGATATATATCCATCATAAAAACAATTCTCCATCCCCATATTACGGCCGGCCACCTAGGGAGTAATCCCTAGGTGTGCCAAAAACCAAAACCGCCCCTCATCATTTAATTTAATTCCTAAATGTCCGCGGCGGCAAAATCGGCATTCTAATTAAATTAAATAATTACCGAAACCAACAAGAAAAATATCCGTGCGTATAATGGG
>JAULJZ010157548.1:0-27918 GCA_032270985.1 Heliamphora pulchella | reverse complement strand
CTCTTTTTCAAATAACTCTAAAATGGCAAAAGAAGAGATTCATCACCTATAGAGAGATGTGAGAGAAACGTGGTGGTTGAATAAAAATAAAAATTGCCTGTGAGATTGTTTTGGAATGATTTTATAATTTTGTCCTCTTAGTTAAAAGTTAAAGTAACAGTTGAATTGAGATAATTTTGAAATAAATAAAGTGCGTGAGAAGACTTCAAATGTTTGTAACTGTCTAAGTTATGAATTTCTTTTATATATTATAAGTAAATATATACGGGTGGGGGGTCGGTGGGTTTAAAATGAGAGCTGTGGCATGCATAGATCAGGCGAAAAGATCAATACAACCGCCTCCTCATTGGTGAATAAAAGCTCCTAGCAGTTATTTCAGTAAGAGAACAAAAGCTTGGTTAATTTACATCATGTGCCACTAGGTGCTTCTCCCCCATGCAAGCATCATTACCAGAACAATGCATATATGGTTTGAATATTAAATAAGAAAATCTAAGTTTATTTGTGTTGTAAGTCTTGCAGTTGACATTCAATCTCTTGGCCGAAGATTCAGAACATTTCCCAGAGTTAATCCAGAAAGGGAGGGGAAAAAAAAAGATAAAAAAAAAAACCTGTGTTAAGTACAAAGCATAATCAATCTCTCAATGTTACAACTTTCAAGTTAAACAGTATACCGACGTTTATGCAGAGCAAACAATAATTATTCAAAAACTTAGCTCGGTAATGGAAAAGTTCACTTCGACCTTGACAAATAATATTACCAGTCTTTGCTACAGGGAA
This sequence comes from Heliamphora pulchella, assembly GCA_032270985.1. Taxonomy (NCBI): domain Eukaryota; kingdom Viridiplantae; phylum Streptophyta; class Magnoliopsida; order Ericales; family Sarraceniaceae; genus Heliamphora; species Heliamphora pulchella. Next base: position 27,138 of record JAULJZ010157548.1, on the reverse strand, counting down.
GATGTATGATCTCTGAGAAAGGTAACTCTACAATTTGCATTTACACAAGCGATAGTTCTCCGGGAGGGGCAGATCTCTTCACAAGTCTAGCCCAGGATTCGTTAGCCTCAGTTATGACCTTAAGAGCATAATCCTGTTTATTCCACAAAAAATTAATAATAAATGAACATAATAGCACCCCCACCCAGAATATAACAAGGAAGTGAAGGAAAATACAGAAAAGACGACAATATGGACAAATATAATGTGTTTCTTGGGTAACATGCAGTGGCGATTCTGTTGTAAAGAATGCCATAACACGTCTTTTTCATAGTTTTGGCGCTTTTGGGTGTGTTCCACAAGTACTTAAAATCCAATGGGAAGTACGCATATTTTTACCATACTTCAAATTCTACAAGCAGAATGCAATTTCCAAAAGTCTGTCTTATGTACTCGTGCTGCATGACAAACAATTTGCAATCAGGCCTTGTCATCCGAGGGCAAGTGACTTCTGGAGAAGTTCTTTCGTCGAGACGACTTGAAAAAATAAAACAACGATATAAAAAAAAGTTTCCCTGATTTTGATGGTTAGTGGGTTGGCGACGGGTTTAAAAAACTATCATCAACCAAAGATGGGTTGGTTGAATTTTGTTTCTCAAACCCGCCTCTACTCAACCCGCGCAATATTGCAAACATGATTGTACTAGAGCTGCATTAACAAGCTTTTAGCGGACAGAAAATCCAATCAACTTCCTCCTCAAGGTGTTAAGATTCTACTATATTGAAGAAGATGATCACATGCAAACAGAGAACTGCACCTGAGCAACCCATAATGAGGGAGGTATAAAAACTAAATACCTTATTTGCTGCCTTGTTACCAAGACCAAACTTGTTGGCAGGTTTTCCATCAGGAATCTTGTAGTCTCTAAACCAGTCCCTGATTGCAGTAAGAGTGCCCTGGAGAAAGTTATCCAATTAGGCCCATAACAATTACGAACAGCTACTTGAATACAAATCGCAGAATCAAAACATAAGCTGCTTATGTTCCATAGCTTTCCTACTAAGAGGTAATGACCCATGGACTATTGACCTAATAACTTGAATAAAGAGCCTAATACCATCGTCCGAAATACTTAAACCCAAGTTATTAGTAGTAGCCCACAACTTTTTTTATATACTAGATTTAATTTTTATCTCCTACCGATGTGAGGCGAGGTATCACAATATTCCCTACTGAAAGACGCGATACCCTTATCGTGTGGCCCAAGTTCTTTCCTTGCTTGGGATGTGAATGACAATCCATTACCAAGTTTTGGATTATTTTCTTTCCTTATCCAATGGTCAGAAATAACTTTACAACTCTTATCTCATTCTTTATGTCACTCCAACCAAACATAAATCAAGTTTCTCACTGTGTATATAATTCCATCCATAATCCCTTGGAATATTAAAAAATATGTGAGACTCCCAGTATTACTAATCCCTTCTATCCTATCCGGAATAACAAACAAGCCCAAAAGGTATGTTAATTTGCAAATATCTAAGGAACCTTATCTCCTGGTCACTGATATTGTGCGGTAATCAAATTTTAAAGGCATACATAAACTACTGATTACTAACTTATCGCAACCCAAAGGAATACTGAAATATAAAATTATCCCTAAATTCTCATAGCCCCTTATCCAATGGCTTTGAGGCAATTAACAACTGTAAACTATATTGTCCACGACTATATAAATGTGATGTCAATCCTTGGGTCCTTTCTTTTGTGTGATAATTTGAGAAATAAGAAGAAATAAAAAAGAAAGATGGAAACGGCAGTGAAGCTCAAACATATTGAAAATATAACTCATGGAAATTACAATAATATTAAAAAAGGAAAAGAATATCAATAAAATTGGAGATTGGATGGTGTGTGAAGGTACAGCGTTGAATATCGGATTATAGCCCCAATAAACATTGGCTGGTGCAGATTGCATTGATCTAAAGGCTAAAGCCATCTGCAAACCTATAAAATTCTGTCGCCGATAAAGATGCGACAACAATGACATGTTAAAAGGTTATAAAAAAAACAGGCAAAGGCAGAAAGTGAGGCTTAAAACGTGAAAAATTGTTTAAGGAGAGGCTAATCCCACAGCCTTAGTTGCTTTATTCACAAAACTCACTCTCACACGTGATACACAGATCATCTAATGAGAAAAGCAATAGATACCGATATCATGGCTGTATAGCAAACTAAATACGTTTGCCAACAAATGCAGGCTAAAGAGGACGATTGAGAAAATGGGGACCAACAGGGTTACAGAGTGCACTAATCCATAAGATGAAACTTCAATTATTTTATGAAAATAAGGAAAAACAAAACAGGCCAAGGGAGGTAAATAGAAGGTCACCAGAAAATGCACACAAAATGTGATCAACCAGGTACCTGAATATGCAGAAAACACTCTGTAATACAAGAAGATTCAAAAGAAATAAACACTGGTAATTGTAAAAATGCAACCGTGATTCAAGATAAGATTGAGACCAATTATTGGTGGCAAATAGAAAATTCTAAGAAGGAAAAGGAGGGAAAAAATATGGCAGAATGAAAGATTGAATTAACCAGGATGTATTTTGATACCCAACAATGCCTTCTCCTTTGAATTTTTTAAGTTTCTAGATTTTACAACTTCTAATTTATCAATGAAACAAATTTTAGTATGTGAAACATGAAAATGATTTCTTCCTGTTTTAATATATTAAACTATAAATATCTTTATCATTTAAAAAACCAAGTAGTTATTATTCCCAGGTATGCATATAAAATACATCTATCGATTGATGTGTTACAACCGGGTCGAGTCCTATTTTTCAAAAAATACAATGTCAACATGTTCGTAACTTGTTGTTTCGTGTTCTATGTCCACATATGTGCTTATTAAGGTCCCATAGATACATCTTGATGTTGGATACCGTCAACATATTCCAAGGTACACAATAAATGATTCCACCATTGTGTTCTGTAATGCCCCGTTTCTCTTAAATAATAGTTCCCCGAGACACATCTTTACGCAGAATACCATCAACCTATCGTGGTGCGTACATAATTGAACAAGTACCAATTAACCTATTGTGGTGCATACAGAATTGAACGAGTCTCAAACTCTTGTGAATCAACTGAACTTCTCCTTTGCATCTGCTCAATTCTTCCCATGAATCAAGTACTAAAACTAAGTCTGTACATCTTAATATACTGCACACAAAAGGTTTTATCTATATTCTATACATGTTGATTCTGCTACAGTTAAGAATGCATGCACATTCAGGTTGCTAGTGCTTGTAAGACTATAATTGTCTTACAAAATTCTAACCTTCTACACCAACAAATTTCCACAATGAAAATTACTAAGTAAAACATTTTAGGCAGAGAAGAAACTCAACTAACCCAACATGTGCTCATCCAACTTATGGGATGATGCTCATTATACAGTGAAATTTTAAACAACTTTTTACTCAAACATTCCAAAAACCACTGTGATTTTAGTATAGAAAGAACATGAAAGTAGGTGATATCACAGATATTATGAAAATTCTCAGCAGGTATATCTAGAAGAAAGTAAATAAATTATTGCTTAGGTCAACAAAACATACCGGAAAATGCTTCTCAACATCATCGATATCGTTAACAAGTGAAGCTCTTGGATCATCCAATGAAATTGCAACTATTTTCCAGTCAAGTTCCCCTTCGTCAATCATTGCCAAAGCAGCTAAGGGTTTGACCTTTAGAATCTGGCCTATCTTTCCAGGACTTTCACCAATCTCAATAACATCAACTACAAATTGAAGAAATTGAAGAAATAAAATCAATTGTGTGCCCTTTTTAATCTTTTGGGTAGACAATAATGTATAGTACGCAGGAAAACTCAATGTTTGCTTGAGTATAACCTGGATCATTATCTCCAAGTGCCCCCTCAACTTCAGAGTTTGCAAATGATGGGTCTTCCCATGTTTGTGGAAGCAACCCATAATTCCAATGAATGTTGTATCTAAGATAGGATTAAATGATTCAGGAACATAAACATAACTTGAATTTCACATTATCAATATAAAATTGATAAAAAGGCATGTGAGGAGAGGAATCCAGGATCTTGTGAAAATATCAATATGGTGGCAAGAAGTAGCCGATATTCTGGAAATCAACATACCCCTTAAGGATAAAAGAACTGACAAATCCCTTAAGGGAGAATAAGACTAAACTAAAAGAAAGATAAGGGTAAACAAGTTGGCTTCAAAATTCACTTATCCAGGTTCTGGAGGATACAATAAGAATAATCAACTCTATTAGACCTTGTTCATTCTTTCAAACAGTATATATCCCAGGCTTTGAAGGAAATTGCAGGAATTTTTTAGGACCAACCGAAACAGCCTATCTATTTAACCTCTTCACCAACATTTAAGTCAATAATTGGGATTTATACCAGCGACCTAACATCTGTAAATATTACCCGGCTTAAGATAAAACTAGTTCTGGCAATGAAAGCCAAAAAGTAAATAGTGCCCAGTGGAAGAAAATCTAGTTGTGGCTAAAGAGTCCCAGGCATTCTGCAAAGATTATCTACCACTTCGATCTTCTTGATCTAATCATATAAAAGCATAATTGAAAAGCAAAATGGAATATATATAAAAGAACTCACTGTTTCAAAATATATGTGAGAGCATTGTCCTATGTGGCATGACGGACGGCTAGGATGCTTTGGCTTTATAATTTATGGGTCAAATTTGCTTGCCTAAAAAACTCATCAATTCAAAATTCAAATTGAAAGACGTAGTTATACAACATTTTATTTTTATAGGAATTTTTTATAGGTTAATTATTTTATCAAAATGCCAGACTATGACTTGGTAGTAGAGACTGCGGGTGAGTGAGCATATACAAACCTAAATATGCTGTATCAATGAATTTTTCAGATTGTGGTTAAATTTGTTTTTCATGTTTCTCTTAGTAGTTTTTCTCTATTGATTGTTGTCCAAAAATAATTTTGATATCAAATTATATTGAAACATAACTTTAGGCACCGGCAAGTTCTCTAGTGGGATTATAATTAAAGGATAGTGAACGGACAACATGAAGACACATATGCAGTCTATAGGCCACGGTGCTCGTCGTTCAATGTAAATGCTGGGAACTACCCTCGGAAAGGCGGATCTCAATAGGTAAAGCTTGCCAATAGCATTTGATCATTATGATTACCATTATGGTTGTATGCCGGTCTTTAAAAATTCCAACAAGAAACCAGCAGTATGCATATCTCAACATGTTCCACTATTTGGATTCACAGACAATGGTGAATTAAGCAGTCCACCTGATAACTTAATTAGATGCTTATACTCTTATATAAAGAAGACAACCTAGAATGACTGGGTCAAACACCTAAAGAACAACAAAAATATGAATGACGAAGTTGCAAAAAAAAAAAAAAGAAAAGAGAAGGTATAACAATGCATCTTACGGATAGTAACGAAGTTTTCCTTTCTTTGTATCCTGTTTTATTGGAGTATATGGCTCATCAGTAGCAACTTCCATCTTTGCACTTGTTTCTTTGGGTATTTCAACAATAAAATTGAAAGTACCATCACCCAATTGTAATGGTATATCATGCCAGGGAGAAATCTGCATGGTAAGCAAATATTAGCCAGTAAATAAATGGCTTTGTATCAAAGTAGTAGTAGTCCAAATTGCAGGAAAATTCCCGATGTGTTCATAAAGCCTACATAACACAATTCTTGTGCATATATTTCAATATGTTGCACTTCGAAGACTAATATATCTCCGCAAATAATTCCTGAATCACAAATAAGACATCAGGCAATTATTAATTTTCAATACAAATCAATAAGACTCCCAATTTACAGCAAGGTTTGGAAAAAGTGGTAGGTAGGCAATCTTACGGTTCTTACCCCACGTTTTTTTGGGAGAGGCTAATTCTTGCAACTTGAACCCACAACATAGCACTACAGTGGAGAACACTTGCCATAGCATTATTCACGACCTCTATATTATTCCCCCCGCCAACTACTATTCTCCACTTCCCCCACTCCTTAAAAGATGGGGTTATTTACATTCCCATTGGAATCATGAAATTTTATTTTCTTAAATTTCAATTATCTACTCAATTTAGCATTATTTCTATTCCTAAATGTTTTACTATTGTAGATATATAGTAGGTATCAATCCATTCGTTTGGCCTGTACACATTTGTGTTTATATATCTTCATATCACGTGCATTCAAGTGATTATCTCGTTAGAGCTAGATATCGTCCATTAAACAAATATTTCAAACACAATGATTACTCCAACCAATACTGACTATTTCCCCAACATTCATGATCCTTGTCTAATAAACAGACACACACGCTTATGAGTTCTTCTGGAATCTGGATACTAATTCATTTGAGGAATACAATAAAAACTTAGCAGACAAAAAAACCGGCAGAAACAATTTGTTCAGAGTTCAAAGTAAGCCACCCGATTAAAAGGTTCAGCGGTACCAAAGTTACATAATGAACTGTTTGTTTGAAGAGAAACAGAAGGAAACAGCAAAATAGAAAATTAAATAGAAAATGAGGAGGAAACTTTGTAAGGTGGAATGCCATATTCCAACTCTTTAAACTCCTTTTCCTGTTTCCCCCAGTCAACTGAATGTATATAAAAACTGTATGGTTCAACTTAGAAACTTCTCACATATCTCCAGAATGTTTATCTATTACACATCCTTGGGTAGACTCACCTTTCAAAACTGGCTTACAAGGAGAGGGTGTTCAAGTAGATTATATACACATGAAAAGTCCTTTATTTAATTGATGTGGAACAGGATTGTAACATACCACCATGGCCCATCACCGACGTCCCGGCGGTTGGCCCACTCTATCGACATTGACCCAATGATAGCCTTTTCCCTTTTGATGTCTTTATTCAACTATTCGTATTCAACAACTAAATTATCCTAATATAGCCTATAGGTCACTCTTTCCATGACTTCGACCACGTAGCAGCAACTCATTTGATCTCATATTCGAATAGGCGACATCCAATCTCTTGCTTGGCATGGTGGCCGCTCTCATACTAAATTTTACAAGCCCTTAGGTAGAACTCACCCTTGAAAACGATTTGCTACCAAAGTGACCTATAAACACATGGAGAGTCCTTTATTTGATAGATGTGGGACATGATCGTAACATCAACTAACATCGGCCCCATATGGTATGACTTATTTGTTTATTTTATTTTTTTTATTTTCATCTTTAGTTGACTTTTTTCATCGTTTAGTCAAACTAGTATATTTTTCGATCTGTTCTCATTGAGATAAATCGAAAAGGTAAAACTTTTAACCAAATAATGAAAAAATATATTCATGTTCCTTATTTTCGTCTTTAGTGAATATTTTTTCATCTTTTGAATAAAATTTTTTCCTTTCTGATTTCTCTATTCGAAACCATTCAGAAAAGTCAAGAATTTTGACCCAAAGATAAAAAAGTTCAGAAAAAATAAAAATAAGCAAATATCAAACAAATTAGCCAAACAATGCCACTATCTGCCTCACACATCTAGGGTCGACGCCACATTGTAATTGATGGGGCCAATTGACCCCATTAAAATTTTTATTACTGTTATTATATTATACATATACATATATATTAAATATTTGACCCCATTTAAAATTTATAATTGAACCCACTAGTAGACAATTTCAATTCCCTTCCAGAGATTCAAACCTTTTTAGGGACATGGTGGACTAATGAGGATTTATAAATATACACCCTTTTAAATTATTTACACATAAAAGTATAAAGATAAATACATAATGTATAAGTACTTTATGCATTATAGGTTCTATTAGAAAAATAAAAAAAAAGCGTGCATTTAATATCTCCCCTTTGAAATCCGAATTGTATTCTTTGAGTCTATTCTCCCATTTACGGCATGATTGGCAGCAAGTTAAAAGTTAGTTTCTTTGTTTTTTTTTTTTTTTAGTTAAAAAAATAAATTTAGTTCAAAATAAGTTGTTTGGTAATTAACTCTTAAAGTAGCTTTTTGAAAGTTGGTTGGTTTGATAAAAAAATTATTTTTTTGCTTATCGTTCAATTGAACAGTATTGTCCTTTTATATAGTTGATTATAATGATTATATATAGTTGCTATGGATAGTAAATAAAATATTAAGCAGAAGTATTGTTGTTTTTTAGAATAGAGTGAGAGTTTAAATAAATTATTTTGGCAACTAGTCTTTCGATTTAACATTTTAGTTTTTTAACTTTTTACTTTTTTTGCACACTTTTTCGTGTTTTTAGTTAAAAAGCAAAAAAAAAAAAAATTGCCCTTAGTTTGCATTCGCACGAGTTCCTGCCTTTGTTCAATTGATATTTGATAAACTTCAGATTTTCTACCTTCTTTGATTTTTTGCATTTTTTCATGTAAAAATTTATGTATTTATATATTTTTTTGGTCAAACAACTGAATAAATATATAAAAGAATATTTTACTTATTAATCAAGGTATTTATTTTAGTTTATATTCTGCCAATAACAGTTGTAAATTGACCTCATAAAAATTTCTGGAGTCACCACTGCATACATCCAAATGCAAATTCAACTTTTCAAAGTGGCGTCTAAAGTAATTTCAATTTCCGCCAGCCAATCCATACAAAGAAAGTATTTTTCGCGAAAATATTAAACGGCTCAATCCACACTCTCCATAAATATTGAACGATCATCAAGAGAGAGAGGAAGAGAGACCTTTTTGCCGGAATTGCCGAGGAAGAAAACTCGGTAATCTAGGGTTTCCGGTTGGCCTTCTTCTTTGATCTGAACCTCGGGCTTGTAAAGAGCGCTGCAAGAGAACCACCTCTGCTTTGGTACCAATCTGGTGTTCTTGAAGCAAAGATTTACACCGAGCGATCGTCGCAAATGCAGTGGCCCTCGGAACAGAAACGCAGTGGGGGAGCTGTTTCCGGCTGCTACTGCGGCTATCACTCTGGTGGCCGCCATCGCTGATTTTGCTATTCACTCACACTCGAGGGAGAGAATAATAAGAAGAGGAAGATGAGAAGGAAACTTCAGCCACAGACGAAACGAAGAGATGATGATAGGCTCTGATTATGTTCCTTTGACGTTACTCGTCGCTCGTGGGTCGCGTTCTACTTCATTATTTATTTGGGCCAATGGCCCAAGAACATGAGACAAAGATTTTCTGCAACTACGGCTGCAGGAGCTTTCAAGTTTCAACCACACGAGTGCATTTGGTCGATGTTTAGGGCCTGTTTGGATTATCTAAAAATTGATTTTTTTTAAATAAAAATTCAAATTTTAAGTTAAACTGTTTAATTTTTCTAAAAAATTAACTAATTAATTTTAATTAGTTAATATATATAAGCATGCTAAACCTTGTGAGCATTAAATTATGACTTATTCTTTCTTGGACTATAATACCTTCTTGATTTTTGTGTATTAATTCTCATATTCAATAAAAGTATACAATATATTTGAAAAATAATAATAAAAAAATAATAAAATGAGGGCTATATATATGCTTTTTTTAATATAATTGAGAAAATTAAACAGCAAATTTTTTTAATAAGTTAGACTTTAATTATATTTAAAATAAAATGTTTTATTAAACTAAATATTTTAAGTGTTTTTATGAGAAGGAATAAAATGAAATAAATTAACATTTTAAAATTTTGATTTATGCTTCTTAATAAAATGAGTATATATACTTAAATATATACATATATAATAATAATATTTATTTAATTATTATAATAATTATAACTCATGTAACCGAAAAAGTATTAAAACTAATTAAAACTTATTTAATCTGAGCCATTAAAACTTCTTTAAATATTCACAATATATATATATATATATACACGCAAATTAGCTTAAGGTTAAAGAATAGTCTCAGAAAAGTTTAGGATTAGAGTTAGGTGAGGAAGAGAAAAAAAAAAGAGAAGAGAAAAAAAAAACTCCGTCCACGCCGACCACCACAATATCTCAAATACTACTATTTAAAAGTAAAATGTAAGAGCATATTAAATATTTTAATTAAAAGTAAAAAAAATCTACCTTAAATAATTATCTCAAAAACTCTAATTTTTTTCTTTAGCTCCTTTTTTGAAAAAAAAAACAAAAACAAAAACAAAAACTAACCCTCTTAGCCAACACAATTCGTTTTCTTTATAAAAATAATAATATGGGATCATATTTTGGTGATCACCTAATGTGACACTTTAAAATTTGATGATGAGATATTCTTGATTTAGATCACTTTCGTATTTGGATTGTTAAGTTGGATATTTTAAGAGATTGTTAAATACTCGTGTTAGACAATTGAAATTTAAATAACAATATACAATATAAATTTGACATGCATAGTGGCCGTGTCATAATAAGGTTCGAAAGAGTCATTAGCTTTCAATTATAGTAGAAATTGTAAGTATTACATAACAATCTATTAACAATTTAGATTAATTTCTATAAAATATTTTACCCCTCAATATTTTTTTAACATAAATTTTGGCTCTCAAATTAAAGTTTGTAACTCTGCTCGTGTGTATATGTATATATATATATTTTATCCGTGTTTAAAGGTACTTTCCAACTTAATACGATCTCCAATATAATTTTATGTTACTTTTCTAGTATTAACTTAAATAATTTCAATAAACTTTATGGTTTCAATAATATAAAAACAAATGAAAATTAAAATTTAACTATAAATAATATCAAATTGAGTGAATTACATTCCACATTACAAATAAATAGATTCTGAATATGGAGAAAGAATTATAAATCAAAAATTATTTTTTTATTTGATAATTTTTCAATCAATTAAGTGGAAGTTTAAACTAATCTATATATTTTAAAAAGTAAGATTCATTTCTTTTATAATTGGTTTGGTAATTGATTTTGGTCAAATCAATGTTGATATTAAAATTTAAATTAAAATGTATCTCAATCGTTCAATGTCATAGAGGGAGGAGAGAGAATAAATTTTGTGAAAATTAATATTAATCGTACATTTGAATTAAAATATATCTCAAGTATTCATAAAAATGACACATATGACATTTTATTAAAACTAAGATCCCTTATTATATAGATATCACTTATTTATTTGTGCAAATACCAAATAAAAAATCAATCAAATTAAATCTTAGCATCAAAAGAAACTTAACTACCTTAAAGATCAAAATCAAGTAATGCCAAAGTCCTCCCTACAATAAAGAGTTCAAATTGCGTGAATGGTGCAATTCAGTTTTTCTATTACTAAATCATGTAAGCATAATCTCTGTTGCCTTTTCAAATACATACAGCCTCTGTTATATTTCAAAGATATGAAAAACATTCAAAGCATATCAATACTTGGTAGGCAAGAATAACTATAATTCCTATTAAAAAAATCAATCAATTTGTTAAAACTCCTTTATGTGAGAACAACTATAAATAGTACTATAAATGATTGTGATATATAGTTATATACCCACTGAATAAGTGGCTGAAACCTCTTTATGCTACTCCCTCCTTCCAAATTTACAATATATTACTGTAAAGAGGAACAAAAAATCGAAATGGGTTCAAACTCAGACGATCATACGTTTGTTGTTCCATTACTCTGAGAGAGAGAGAGAGAGAGAGAGAGAGAGAGAGAGAGAGAGAGAGAGAGAGAGAGGGGTGATAGGAACAACATAAAATCGAAATAGGTTCAAACTTACACGACCATACCTTTGTTATTTCATTGTTGAGAGAGAGAAAGATAACGGGCGTAAGAGAGCAGAACGACTACGGTCGTCAATGCTGTATACATGATGGAAAACGATTGCGTTGATGGATTATTGATGGTGTTCAACGATTTTTGCATTTGCTCATGAAAAAGGGAAAGAGGAACGAAGGAGAATTTAGTCTTTTAAGAGACAAACAAATTAGGTTTGAAAAAATCAAAATTTTGATTTGATAGTATATATCTCTCTCGAATTATGTTTGAGGTAAAATTAAATGTGTTCTTTGAGAGAATACATTTTCGAAAAGAATATTTTACAATAATTAGATCTCATTTTAAATTACTCTCAATTATTAATTTTAAAAATATGTCTAATATATTTTTAAAAACGCTAAACTTTATATAGATATATATATATGCATACACATGTTTGGGTTTGTTTATTTCGCATGATTAAATCATGGAGGATTTGTATTTATAAATTGCATTAACAAATCAATACTATATATTATTGCAAAACGTTATTAGCGTTTTGAGCTTGAAAGTTTTAATTTTATTTTTTTAGAATTTTGAATTTTTAAAAGAAATAAATATATGTGTGCCAATTTGATTGATTCTATCCATAACTTTTTATTTTCTAAAATTATCTTTATACTATTTTTTAATTGTTTCCTACATGCGTTTAAAAATAATTGACAACAAGTTCAAATTTAAAATAATTCAAAATATATATTGAGATTGGATTAGAAATAGTTATTGTTGAAAACTAATTAAAGGATGCATAAAATTTTTAATTTAAAATAATTCTAATACATCTCATAATTAGTTTCCAACAAAAATCATTCTTAATATATTTTGAATATATATTTATATATAATCTATACTTTTATATTATATATTAAATTATTCTATAAGTTCATTAACCTCCAAAGTTTTAATTTATTTTTATTAATTTTTAAAATTTTAGAATAAATAAATACACATGTCAAATACTCATTGCTTTTTCTTATTGGATTTGAATAGTATGCATTAATTAAATTCTTTTCGAAATGAAAGTTTATTTGGGTATTTTTTTTATTTTTCATTCACCCATCAATTTTTAAGTTGGGGCATTTACTATATATAAATATTCATATCATGTGTTATTTTTAAATTTTTCTTTGCAAAATGTGGTAAGCTACTAAAAAAGCTATTAGGTATTAATTAAATATCTCAAATTGTATCAATAAATCACAAATTCAACTATTAAGTTATGCTATATGAATTTACTAGATTTCTAAATATTATAGTTTTTTAATAACTTAATAAAATCAATAAAAATATGTTATAAATTATTTCCTTAAAGATATATGAATTTTGTATCTCATACAACATAAAAATTACAATTAACATTATAACAAAAATTGCAATTACTCTAAGCATTTTTATTTTGATAATTTGAAATAAAATTATATTTTTTTTGTAAGTTTGACAATATATAGAATAACTATTTTGTTACTATTTTAACAAATGTTGAAATAAAAATTCTAAAAAGTATTTTAAGTTGAATTAGTATCAAGTTAAGAAATTATTTATATTTATTAGAAAAGAGACAATAAAACTAATTTATTATTAAAAATTATAATAAATAAAAGTTTAAGATTCATAATTTGTTTTGGTGCTTTAAAAAAATTAAAATAATATATTCTTATATTTATTATTTTTATTCAATGCATAACACGAGTTGATACTAATATATATATTAAACAAAAGGCTGATTTTACCCGGAGAGCTCTTAGAGCCTCGCGTGGCTATTCTTCAAAATCTCGCAATCTTAAATTTTTTATTTTTAAAATTAACAAAAAATATTACAAAATAACTAATCTAGATATTCAGTGTAAAAGAAAAAAAAGTAAAAAACACTAATCTAGATATTCTGTGTTCAAAAATAAAATATAAAATATTAGTAAAAAAGAAATCTATACATATATAAATAAAAATGAGATTTTCGTGAAGAGCCTCTAGAAGTTCCAAAACTTAAATCTTAATTTTGTAGAATTCTGAATTAAAAATTATTTATAAAATATTTGATTGACTATCTACCAATATGAGTTAGCAAATCTTAATATTTAAATTTTAAAATAAAATTTTTAGGAAATTTTCTTAAAATAAATTATATAAGAGATTTTCTTAAAATAGATCCCAATTTATGTTAGGAGATTTTAAAAGAATTCGCGTAAAAAAAGATATGTATATTTATACTTCTATAAATTTTATTAACTAATACAGCCTTTGATTTTTAGAATCTTACTATCTTATCTCTAAAATCATGGATAAATTTCTTTATTCAATTATTTACTTTTTTTTATTTTGTTTGGTGTTTTTCTAATTTAGGAAACAATCTATTATCGTAATAATTGGATAAATATGATATAATTAGATTTTAAAATGTATAAAGTAATTTGTTAAAACCTTTTTAAATTATGATATTTTCATAAAATTTAATTGATACACTACTCATATTTTCTATTTGTATATAATTATTTTAGCATAAACTCTCGGATGGATTTGTTTTTTTGTCGAATTGATTAAATTAAAAATTAAAATACAATCTTCAATGAGTAACAAAAAAAAAAATGGCATTAGCCTTTTTATGTAATGTACACTATTTAACTAATGTCACCAGAGTTACGGATAAATTGTGGGTAAATAAAATGGTAAATATATCTATATAATAAGATATTGTTAAGAAAAATGTATAAGATTAATTCAAATTTAAATTTTATGAATAAAAACAAGTATTTTTAAGAATAACTTTTACTAGTAAAAATTTACTCATCATAAAAAAAAAAATTTAAGTTGAAATTACTTTTTACCATTTTTAACTTGCACATATTCCTTTCTTCTTTTTTCCTTGCATGACAAACCCATTTCAAGTCTATCATTCTCTCATTCAAACAAATTCATTTTAAATATAAAATCCTTTTTTCTAAGACTACTTATTCATCATCTCTCTTCTTTATCCTACTTTTTATATGCATCATCGTATCACTATCACCGACACTACGATGTCACCGTTATATCATGTGCGATAGTATCTTTTAGTTTGTTAAATTTAAATATTTTAAATTTGAAAATCTTTTGACCTATCACACTTAAAAATAAATTTTAATCCAATCTAATTAAAATTCCTATATGTATATATGTATGTTTGTGTGTATATATACTAGCAGTGAACATGTGCTATGCACGGATCAATCAATTTTTTTAATATAATTGTCAAGTTTTTGAAATGTAGAAAAGTTTATAAAAAAATAAAAAGGATTATTGAGATATACTGTCACGCTCCAAACTCCGGGTCACGTGAACACCCACAACAACCAAATATAAAACCCAACTGAGAATACACTCTTAAATTAAACCATACATGTATAGTATATAATCGCCAAACGGCTTACATTACACGGCCCTAACGCCGGAAACATGTACAACATACATGTAACAGAAAGAAACAAAAGGAAGACTACAACTCTTCCATCTCTCCAGCAACTCCAGATCAACCTGCATGACCGGTACCTGAAATATTTTATCCCACACCGTGAGCACTTGGCTCAGTAGAAACTAGACAACACATACAATATAAGAAAAACATGCTAGGAAAACGATGTGCAGTTTTAGACTTTCTTTCAACCCTTTAAAAAAATTTTTACATGCAGGAAAAACGAGGATAATAACCATGTTAGACTCACTCACATGAGCCTTTCAAACAGTTTAAAAACGGTATTTAGATCGCGATTCACACGACTCTTAAAAATAATTTAAAATTAATTTTATCCGTCCTATAATGCAATTCATGCAATCCATGTACCCTCTTAGACCGAGAGACCTCAATTCCAAAAGAACGCAGTACAGATGCGTATAACCGGCGCTCACAAGCCGTAACCACAGTCCTAACACTGAGATAAAGATCTGTACATAAATACACATTTTCGGGATAAAACTGTATACTATGGGGTAAAACCATAAATCACGGGGTAAAACCATAAACCACGGGGTAAAATCGCAAGCCACGGGGTAAAACCGTAAACCAAACCACATGGTAAAATCGTAAACTAAACCACGGGGTAAAATCGTAAACTTTATAGTAAGCCACGGGATGAAACTGCCGACCACAGGACTATACCACGGGTTAAAACCGTAAACCACAGGATAAGAATGCACACCGCGGGATAAGACCGCACACCACGGGATAAAACCGCATATTACAAGATAAAACTGAACATTACAGGATAACACTGAACATTACGGGATAATACTGAATCATCATATGCATACTAAACCAGGGTTTAAATGCATAAAATCATGTACTATCACTACGTTTCACAAACCACGTCACACGCTACACACGAGACTCACACAATACATGCAACCCATGCAACATATACCACATGCATCCGTTTCGCATATTCCACATAACCATGCCTATAAAACCTCTGAGTTTTAAACCATAAAACCACGTTACACATAACGATATCAAAGCCATGTAATCCATTTACATATCTCGTACATAAATAAACAGAGTTATAAATGCACATAGCCAGTTATAAACGCACATAGCCATAGATAACTTCACATCATGACGCCACCCGTCAAACAACCCGACATCCACTCACATGGATAACAACAACCCATAAAAACCAAGCCTAACTCGAAGGTCAACGCTAAACCCCTCAAACCACGAGGTCACAAAAACACCACATTTCCTCCAAATGTGCCATGAGCCCAAAAACGCCCATACCCAACCACGATGCACACAACCGTGCCCCAACAACCCACATGTAGCCATACACATCACCACCGAGGACGGCTCCTAAACAAACCCCCGAAGCCACGACACGACTCCCGAAACCACCACACAACCAACCGAGCCCTAAAAGGAATTCACAGGTATTTGAATCGACTAATTCCATAAATTAATCAATTGAATACCATAGAACACCGATTGAAAACCAAGAACCCAACAACCAACACATCATAACCCAGACCAACACACACCCAAAATGGCCAACACGAACTCTCACATGCCCAACGCAAACCCATAATGCCCACGCATGCCCAACACAACCCACGATGCCCTCAAGCGCCCAACACAAACCCACGACACCCCAAGAAATAAGAAACTTGATAAAAAGGGTCAACAAGGATGAAAAGCAACCTTTTCCTAAACATCCGACCCAAAACGGGTGAAAAACAGTTAAGAAATTTTGACATAACCTCACTATTTTAGCCACAACTTTTTCTACAAAAATAATTTTAATGTGAGAGAGGTGTCATTGGAATGAAGATTTCCAGGGCTTCAATTTGAATACAAAAATGACTCAATTCCGAGTCCGGATGAGGGAGATACATCGATTTTAAAAATAAATTTTGAACCAGCGAAAACAGAGACCGCTTGAGCGGTCAGTCCAGCGGTCAGGCAACCCAAGAACTCCCCAAGACCGCCCCTTAGACCCCTTCAGCGGTCCCTCAAGCAGTCCTACGCGAGAAACTGACCTGTTTGGCAAATTTCAAGCCTCCAACCATCTAACAACCCTCCAAACTCAAAATCAAAGCAATCAAACTTCCTTTCAACCTTCTCGGACATACACAAGCCCAAAACTAACACCCAAACCTCAAAGGGAACCCTCAAACCCCAATTCCATCCAACCAAAACCAATCAAAACAACTCAAAACCCCCTTTTCAAACCAAAACCCGATTTATTCGAAACATAAACTACTTTTTCATACATTTTTAACTGGTAAAAATATACACAATTACACGTAGCACCTTATAAGACATGAGAGTCTAGGATCCTATCTCGTTAAGTTAAAAACTCGACATCTTGAACCACGTGCAAAATCGAGCTTCGTCGGAATGAAATTTCGTCTAGATGTATGCGTAGCTCACCGTGTCAAAAGCAAGGATCCGCTGTTGGATCGTTGAAAATCGAGTCCCGGACCCCCGAGAAGTTAGAGAGAAGGCAGAGAGAAAATGGAGAAAATTTAGTGGAGAAGTTTTGAAAATATTTTTTAAAAATATCTAACTCCAAATATTTATAGGTTTCCAAAATATCTTCTTTTTGAATTTTTAAAAATCGCACCGTAACATCCCACGGCCCCGGAAACAAACCCTGCATGCATATCTAACATCGATCATGCATCTAAAAGCATTAAAAAATGCTATCACATAAACACGAAATGCGCGTCAAAAAACGCCGAAAAAGAAAATGGGTCAGGGGCTCACACGTTGGGTAATAGATAGTTTTATAATTTACCATGACAATGCTCGTTTTACGGACCTCACCCGAGGGACACGGCTCCTAAATCCGTTTTACGAGGGCTAACTCAAGGGCAATGGTACTCAGCTTGCGTAAGTTTTTTGGTCTTTCACCGCAAAACTAGTCAAGCCCAACTTATTCACATACCAAGCCATTTTCGATTTCCCGAAAGAACACCCCGGGAGGCATCCTAATACCAAGGCATTTTTGTTTTCCCAAAGGAATACCCTGGGAGGCGTCCCAATACCAAGCCTCCATTTTTTGTTTCCCGAAGTAATACCTCGGGAGGCATCCCAATACCAAGCCATTTTCTTTATTAGTTGCATTATTTCACTTTTCTATTCAATATCATCAGTTTCAAACACATTTTCATCAATTCATCTATTTTTATAATGAAAATCTTATATATACATCAGACATGGTTCTTCATTATGTGATCCTTAATCAATCAACTTTCACTACTCGGTCAATTTATAATTCACAATTCATCTATTCACAAGGTCCGATTATCATTAATGTACCCTGTATTCACTTAAACATAACTTTGAGGGACCAAGTCATTTTGACGTGAAATCAGATGAATCAAACCAATTTCATGATTCTCCCAATATCATATTTAGAAGTACGACAACCAATCCATGCAACACATTTCAAAAGTTTTAAACTAACGCTTTAGATATCATGGAATTACTTATCACTTGATTCTAATCTCTTGATTCCATCATTCATGTATTAAATCAAATTCCAAAATTAATTCAAATCTATCAATTTAACTCACTCACCATGCAAACAACCAACATGCCAAATTTTGTAAATTAACTATAAATTTTATCACAAATTCATTGCTCATTAAGTCATAAGATCCTAGTAAGTATTCATGAATTCTATCTTTAACATCCACCCAATTTTAACGAACCAAACCATTTTAATATGAATTCAAACTAAATAAATCATAAATTTATTAGAATCTTCATACTTCACCCATTTTTAACATACAAAGTAATTTCACCCAATCATAATATCACATGATTTAAATTTAAGCCCACAATATTCCATTGAAGTCCATTCACGAGGAAATTCATATATTCCAATTACTTTTCACAAGATTAAGACTCACAAAATTCCAAATCACCTTCACTAACCATGAACTTATCCTTCATCCCACAACTAACAAAATTATATCAATCAAACATCTCATTAAAAGCTTCAGTAATATCACTTCATAACTCCAATCATCATGTCATTTAAAATAGAAGTTAATCCAAAATCGACTAATCCTCAATCCAAGTGTTGTACACAACTTCCAATTGATTGAGATCCACTAATTGATTAAACTTTTTTGAGATCCAAGTTTCATCACAATGTCAAAAGTAGTTTCTATGCAAACATTCTCATTCTTTCTAAGTTAATCCGGAGATTCACTGATTTAATGTAAAATCCCAAACTGAAAGAAATTAATCCATGAATTATTTCCCCTTTCTTGGTTACACAATTCACATGTATTTTATATGTATAATACAACAAGTGTTAATCTTCATAAATTTAATCCATCCTCACCAGACCACCACTTTACACCTACCCAAACTTGAATTTCTGGTTGAGAAAGTCTTCAACTTCTCAAGTTGGGTTAGAAATCCAATTCTTGCTCTAACACTATTCAAACTTTGATACGCAAGCAACCTTTATGTGTTCTAACTTCATACTTATAACCGATTACCATAAATTCAACAATTAATACATAAATTAGACCAAGATTTCTTTTAGTAAAACACCCCAGCACTTAAGGCTAGCACACCCAAATTCACAATTTTTACCGTTATATTACGAAGTTAATTCTAATTCCACTATTCTCTAGGTTTCATGGTTAAATAATTCTAGTAATCCATTACTCTTATCCCTTAAATATTGGGTTATAAATCCTAATCAAGTGTTCTTGTGTTCTAAGTTGGCAGATTCATCCAATATTCATGAACCCAAACCTAGTAAGCTATGAATTTATTAAGTTCCTTTGCAAAACTCCCAAATTTTCTAGTTAATTACAAATTTGAATCTCATTCCGCGTACAATCAAGTTACAAGGTCAAAACTTCTCACTAATTACGTCAATTTTATCCTATCAGGAGTTTGTCATAAAATCACATTGATCAAATCAAGTTTAACCCATGTAAAGTTTCCGAATGATTTAATTCATCTAATAATCTCACTCCTACTCATAAATTAATAAGTTACCCATGGAAAAGAACCCATTAACTATACTAATTCCATCAACTTCTCCCATTTAATATGATTTGTATCAAATGTCCCAAAACTAGCAAGGGTTTTGTTAAATTCCTTTTATTTTTGGAATTTCAAAGAGTTTTTAATAAAGTCAACACATATCCATGAGATACATCAAAATATAGTCAAGATCTTACCTCGTGGAGGCCAAAAAAAGCCAAAGCCCCAAATATTTAGAAACCTCAAAAATTTCGATCATCAATAGTTCGGCTCTAAAGGTTTCGACGCGATGTTCCCGCTGCATATATCTTGAATCCTAGTCGATAGCTTGCCATTTCGAGTGGAGGACCCTTGATTTTTAATGGGAATGGTGGTTTCGAGCTTTCGGTGGTTTCTTTCCATGGAGGAACAAAAAACTGAAGAAAAAGAAGAAAAAGAAGAAGAGGGGATGCATGGGTTGGGATATGATCGCTGGCGGGGAAGGATAGGAAAGGCGGCGCCGGCGGCATGGTGGTGGGAAAAGGGAGGCATTGCGGCGGCATGGCTGGTTGTGTGTTTCGTGCCTGGCTCGTTTCTCTCTTCTCTCTTCTCTCGGTTCTTCTCTTCCTCAACTAAAACTTCTCTTATTGCATCTCTGCTTCGGCTGAGATAAAAATATCCATATTTTTTAATGTTAATTTCTCAAATTCTCTAGACTGTTCTCCAACTAATACTATTTATGTGTGTGTGTGTGTGTATATATATTATGAAGCTCACAATGTTTTAAATTTTTCATTAATTTAAATTAACTTCAATTATATTATTAAATCTTTCTGATACCATAGAATAAATTCTCAAATTATATCCCGATGTCCCTACTCACACACCAACCGCACATAATATATTATATTAACGTCAAAAGTCATTTTTGAGAATTTTAATTATATTAGAGTAATTAATAATTGTTAATAAACTTGTACCAGTCCACTGCACAAAATGTCATCTACGAAAACTGCCATAACGTGATCAAGATAAGATTGAAAGATTCAATTCATCGAATCCATGAAAGTTGCAGGGGTATTCGTCAAACCGAATGGCATTACCCAAAAATTCGTAGTGTCCGTAGCAGGTGTAGAACGCGATCTTGGGAATGCCGTCTTCTCAAACTCGCAATTGATAAGGATCGGATCTCAAATTGATCTTCGAAAAACATGTAGAACCCTTCAATTGGTTGAATAGATTATCGATCCTAAGTAACGGATATTTATTCTTCACTGTTACTTGATTCTATTTCTCTATAAGGTGGCAATTCGAATAATTCTTTCAGAAACACATCGCAAGACTCACTCACTATTGAAGGAAGCTCTCCTTGAGTCAAAGGATTATCGTTTGTTAAAAGAGTGGAAAGAATTACATGCATACTCATTGAATCACTCACATCGCGTAGTCGAAGGGTCGTATTATCATCTTTGTGCCCCACGTAAATGAAAGAGTCTCCTTCTGGGGTACACAAGAAAATCCTTCGTCATTAACAATAAATGAATGTGCAAAATGTTGTTAACCAATCCATTCCAAGAATGAAATCAAACCTCGACATCCTTAACACAATAAAGTCAAATATAAGACAACGATTGGCTCTCACTAACTCACATTCTCTACATATAGTCCTCAACCGTGTACTATTCCCAATGGGCATTTTGACACTCACAATAATGTCCGACCTGTCAACAGGTAAACCAAAGCAGATACAAATGAAGATGAAATAGATGAATATGATACACTAATATCAAATAACGCACGAGCTCATGAATTAAAAACTAGCAAAGTACCTCTGATCACAAGGGTGCTAGTGATAGTCTCATATATCTCAGGGTTTGACAAAGTACCAGCTTTTGCTAAAGCATAGACCCTTCCCTGAACTCCAGATGTCTGTCCTCTTCCTCTATCCATAGGTTGACATACAGATTGCGCCGAGGTAGCCTCCATGGGAGCCCAAAATACTTACATTCTGCTCCGCCTAGGTGGTTGGTCATACGCTCGTTACTGAGTAGGTTGAGCGTTGGATGTTCCTCGGCTAGTTCTTCTGTGAGACCTTGACCCGTTTTAATTTTTGTGATGTTTGGGTGTGTCGTTTCTTGTTTTCTTATGGCCTGTTTGTATGTATTTTTATGCATGTTCGGGATTAAAAATGCATGTTGGGTTGGATCCTAGGGCTGTTGGGTATTGTGGTGCAAAGTTCAAAAAATAAATAAATAAAGATATCTTTGGGCGGGGTCTATAAATAAGATATTTTGGTGAGATATTTTCGTAAATCCTTAGCTTGATAGCTAAGTCTTCTTTCTTCACACCAAAAGCTCCACCTTCTCTCTAGATTTGCTTGGGGCCTGGGCTTGGTTTTTGACGATCGAATAGTGGATCTTTACTATCTACACCGAGGGCTTCGCAGTCATCGGGACGAAATCTCATTTCGACGAGGTTTGATTTTTGAGACATCGAGTTTTTGACTCAACGAGGTAAGATCCTAGATTCTCATGTCTTAAAGGGGTACTACGTGAAATCGTATGTATTTTTACCGTTTTAAAATGCATGAAAAGCTATTTTACATTTCAAAAAGTTAGGTTTTATTTAAAATCATTTTTGGTTGCTTTTGGTCAGATGAAATGGGTTCTTGAGGTGTTCCTTTCAGTGTTTCTTTGTAGTTTTGGGCTTGTGTATGTCTGAGGGTATAAAAAGGGAGTTTAGTTGCTTCAATTTTGGGGTTGAAAAGTTGTTCCCGTAGCTAGGGTTTTGTTTTCTTCGTGGTTCAGTCGATTGGTCTGGGTGATCCAGTCGACTGGATTGGGGGATTCAGTCGACTGACCTGTGTTTTGGGAGAATTTTTTAAAATTTCAGTAGCCTTTTTTAGTCGACTGGATGGGGGTGTTCAGTTGACTGATGTCCTGTTGTGGGTTATTTCGTTATTTTGGGAGGTCGTGTTGTGGCCTTAGGGGTTTGTTGTCGTCTTCGGGGATGACATGGTTATGTTAATCGTGATGTTTATACATCGTGGTGGTCGTGATGTGTTTGGGTCTTTGTTTCTTTTTCTAAAAGGCAGGTTTTAGAAAAGATAGTGTTTTGTGAAAACGTTTGTGAAAATCGAGTTTTTAGAGGTTTAGAGCGAGCCTTCTGTAGACACCCTAATTTGACCCCGCCTAATCTAAGGCGAATCCGATGATGAAAACAGATGGATCAGTGCCTCCGTACGATCCTCGGGAAGTGATCCAAGCTCGGTATTTGAACTCGAAACCTTCAAGCCAATAAAATTTTGACGAACCATCAAAACTTGCTGCCCAAGTAAGGGGACCGCCAACTCTCTTCATGGCGCCCGCCATAGAACTTTATAGAAATCCTAGCCCAAAGTGGCGACCGCCACCTCCCATCATGGCGACCGCCAACTCCCATTGTGGCAACCACCATAGAACTTTGTGGAACCTTCCAAAAACATGGCGACCGCTATCTTTGATTATGGTGATCGCCAACTCCAAATGGCCTGACGTGTCCCAAAACGTGGTAACATCTCATTGGTTGAAGAATTCTATAAATACCGTACCTAAGCGTACGTTTTCAGTACGAATTTTAAGTGAGAGAGATTGCTGATATACTGAGCGATCCCGAGCTTCGACGCCGAAACCCTGTCGAACCTCCAACCGACGTCGAAGTCTTGCTTGGATCACCACCCGAGGATTGGCCCATTGGAGCACATTCTCGATTGGAGGATTCCACAATTCAGGTACCTTGTTTGGATCCCCGGTTCTTCTAACCCTATTCTCTCTCTTTTGGGGTGATTGGGTTACATTTAATTTCAGCTCAAATACTCCTTATTTACATAGTTAATCTTGTTTTTATTTAATTGCTTTCATTTAGTTTAATCTTTTAATCCGTTACTTAATTCACACATTCACACTAAGAACATTATCATTTTCTTAATATATGCATCAAATTAGTGCTAATATAATTAAACGATACGACAAAACAATATCGATATGTTGTAATTGAAAGCACTTACATTAAAATGGTTATAATCATCAATGTTATACACATTTAATTCTAGCATTTCATTTCTTCTCTTTTCTTTTTTTTAATGCTAATTTAATGTTCTAGTATTCATTTTCTTTTCTTCTCCTATAGTTAGTTTAATTTTTCTTCTAATAGCATTTTATTTCATTTCCTTGTAACACTAGTTTAATGCTCCATTTTATTTTATTTTCTTTTTAACTCTTATTTTCTATTCTTTTTCTTTTCTTTTAATGATTAATGTAGTTTCTTTTGCTAACATTTTATTTTCTTTTTCTTCTCTTTTATCACTAGCTTTAAATTCTCTTGTAATGTCATATTTTCTTTTTCTTTTCTTTTAATCTACTCTTTACTAAATTTAGTATTCATTTTCTTTAATGTTAGTACCTTATTTTCTTTTAAAACTCCGTTTTCTTTCTTTTAAGATTTTATTTTATTTTCATAACATTTTATCTCATCCTATCTTTCTTTCTCTTTATTAAACCCAAAAATCATAAAAAGTCATTTAAGCTAGTTTTCACCTTTAAAGGTATTTTCTCTTTTTCATATAACCATTATTTTCTTTATTAGTAAGTTTTCTTTTAATATAGAATTTTTATGCATCTTTACATTTAGTATTAAATGCTTTTCTAATGCATGTTTATACATGTTTTGATTATTTTCTTTAAATGCATGTTTAAAATAGTTTAGCTTATTTTTTTTGTAGCAAATTCATGTTTAGGTAATTTTAGCATTTTTTAGTAAATTTTGTTCTTTTAGGTAAATCATGATAGTTAGCTTATTTTTTTTGTAAAATCGCATGTGAATGTGATCCATGTATCCTTTTAGTTAGAAGTTGCATGCCATAGTATTTAGGATTTTTCTTTTGTCACTTATTTATTTTGGAGTGCTATGTACATATTTTATGTATTTTCTATACTTAATTTTGAATGTTTTCTCTTTGCCCCCATTTTTTTTATTTGTATGCATGTGAGAAATTTTATTAAAGAACTAATGATGATTAGTAGAGGCAAACCTCATGATTGGGCAAACAGGGTGCCTAACACCTTCCCCGATTCGTACTTTAGCCCCCGAACCCTTTTCTCTGGTTAACGTTTTCAAGATCAGTAAGCTATTTTTGTTTTTCTTAGTTTTTCTCTAAAACTAAGTGGCGGCTCTATTTTCAATAAAAGGGGTTTTCAAAATGTTACTTTCAGGGTGTTAAAATATTTTCTAAACATCTTTTGAATTCTCTTATTTTTGACCCCTAAATCCCAACGCCACAGTATTTTCTGGCTACTCTGCTGGGGACTGGTTTCCAAAATCAAATAAGATGGCTAGACTTGAAAACATCATTGGTTCTTAATAAAATTTCTCATTTGCATTCTCGCATACATGTGCATTGTTCTTCAAACCCCCCTTGCCTGGTCGACCTGATTCCCTGAACGTTAATCAGTTTTGGGGATTGTCGGGAAGACGGGCAACCCTTACTGACTGTACGCTACCATAGGTATAGTAAAAGAGTTCGAGCGTACTATTCAACCATGTCCTGCACCACTCTAGGCAAGGGAGATATATACCCGGCTCTACTAAGAAGGTACCCTGTTCAAATTGACCAAAATTTGCCTTTTGCATATAGTTAATTTAGACCCCCCCAATTAGGTGCTGTTAACCCTAATAGGATTACGTGTTTTTTTTATTGTATGTTTTGATTGTATATTGTTAGGATCATTTGTTCGGATTAGTCTAGTTCTTTCTTCGGGTTCAGCCCGAACTTTCTGTTATCCTTTGACTAGATCAGTTTTTTACCTTCGGGTTCTTACTCGGGTTTCGTCCTTCACCCTGATCAGTTTTTCTCATGCCATCATGCCCATGTTTCATTCTAACACCCCTAGGACAGTCTCTCACTTCTCCAGGTTCTTCTCGGATTGTCAGTTCTCCCTTGTTGATGTATTAGGCTTCTTCCGGGGTCATGCCGGTGTTTCGTTTGGACCTTTAAGATTATTTCTCCCCTTTCGGGTTCTGCTCGAGTTGCTAATTCTATATCCCATTTTCTTTAGTCTAGGCTTGCTTTCTTCAACCCCCCTTTTCTTTCGACCTGTGTGAGAAAAGTATTGTTTTTCTACTGTTATGCTGCCGATTTTCCCCATAGGTTGAACCAGTCTCTTGAGGATTAGAATAGTCTTTTCGTCGGAATGCCATCCGCTTAAGATAAAACCTTTCCCCTAGAGCGTAGTTGATCTATCCCCTTTGGTCCTCATCTGGGGTCTTTAGATGTTCAGTTGTTATGCTGGTGGTATGGGCCCGACAGGGGCATTATTTTGGTTTTGGCTGTTTTGGGTATTTGGCATATTTGCTGTCTGTTGTCTAAATTCTTTCAAAAAATATCTAAAACTGGCTATTCTGCTTCTGGGATCCAGGTTTTTATGTGGATTACCATTGATCCGGGAAGGGTACAGTCGACACTAGTTTGGGTAAGATCAGAATTGGGCAGATTTCGCAGAGTTTCTGAATCAATAGATATGGCAGAGAACGAAGTTAATTTGACAGCCTTGATGAAGGCTATTACTGAGATACAGTGGGCTGTAGAACAATAGACCCAGACCCAAGTGCAGTGCCAAGCACAGATCCAGGCGATCTAGGCCCATATCCCCGTCATGAATGGGTAACCAGATGACGCGAATGAGAATGTCGAGGACTTTTAGGATGACAATCAAGTCCCCGATGGACCACAAGTCATTCCACCACCATCGAGGAATCCTCGACAGGTGATAGTTGAGGAAGAAAATATCGCTCAGTCCAGAGTCTGCATTAGTCGAGAAAATTGACCGGATGGAGAAGGTCCTTAGAAAGGCAAAAGGAATCGAAGAATATATGC
>JAULJZ010157540.1:0-27918 GCA_032270985.1 Heliamphora pulchella | reverse complement strand
GTAAAGGCTTGGAATACGCCCGGAAGTATTCTGGATAGTGGAAATACTCAAGGGAGATCTTGAGAAGTGGATGTAGGTTAGGATAAAGCCGAACCACTATAAATCCCTAGTGTCTGGTTCTTTTTCTCTATCCCTCATCTTTTAATAGTTGCATTGATTATATTCTTGCATACCTTTTCTTATTGCATTATTAAAATATTTCTGAAAAGGTTTTAAAATTCCTTTAAAATAGAAAAGACCCAATTCACCCCCCCCCCCTCTCTTGGGTTGCCTAGATCTAACAAGGTCTTACCATAAGGGGTTGACCATTAGGAAGGCTTCTTGAGACGTTCTTTTTCATAAGCTTAAAGCAATTAGGCCGCATGTGCCCTTGACAACAGCAATGGTGACATGTGGGCACACATTTTTTCTTGCGAACAAGTCTCTCACTCTTGACACCTAGATTCGGAAGGATGGAGGACGTGAAAGTGCTAGAATTATTAATAAACACAACTTTCTTAGGATCACTCGTAGTCTTTAGTTTCAAGGATGGGGGGTCTAAATACCCTAGACCACTCTTATCTCTAAAGGAGGAAGGCAACTCAATGACTCGAGAAGCCGCTTCACTTTTCTACATCATGGAACTAGCTTCAGAGAGGTCTTTCTCAAGGTCACGAATCCTAGACTTAGTGACGGTCAACTCACTAAGGTATTTAAGTCTCTCTTTCTCGATGTGAGCAAATTTATCAGGCAAGTTCGCTTTGTGGGTCTTGAGATTTTGAATTTCTATGGTCTTCTCACTCACTTCACTTTTAAGAAAGTTCATTTCCTTCTCTAGGGTTCTAAATTTCACCTTGATTTTTAGTTTATCTTTCTTGAGTTTAAGATACTCCTTGACAAATTCATCATAAGCTTCATGAATGGATTCAATGTCATCTTCGTCGTTAACCTCATCTAAATACTCCATGCTTAGGGATTCATTTAGAGCACAACTCACATGACAGGAGTCAATATTGATAGGCGAATTAGGATGGTTGGAAGGTCCTATGGTGGCCATTAAAATAGCAAAGTTGAATTTATCGACCTTATCCTCTGACACACACTTATCTGTTTCTTCATCCTCGCTCTCATCATCCCATGTGAAGGTACAACTCTCTTTCTCTTTCTTTTTCTAGTGTCGGCACACTCAGCTTGAATGTGACCAAACCCGTGGCATTCGTAACTCTTGATTCCTTAGGGTTTCTTAGTGGTAAGAGGTACTCCTTTTGTCACTACCACTTGAGTGACCTTTTTGTTGAAGAAGGAAAACTTGGGAGAAGAATGGTTGGACCTGTTTTCCTTTTTAAACCTCACAAACTTTCAAAATTTCTTGGCAATCCTTTCCAACTCTTTCTCATCAAACTATTCTTCTTCATCATTGCCCTCAAGGGTATTGACATGGGAAGATTTCAAGGCTAATCCCTTGCTAGAGCTAGACGAGGTTTTCTTCAAAGAAAGATGGTTAATTTCATAGGTTTGGAGTCTGCCCACCAATTCTTCAACCTTAATAGAGTCAATGTCATTACTCTCGTCAATAGCAGTAACCTTAGGCCTAAACGTCTCTAGAAGGGACCTAAGAATTTTATGAACAACTTTGAAAGATGAGAGGCTCTCCTAGATCGAAAAAAGAACTCACAATCTCACTAAGCTTGGCATGGAATTGGTCAATATTCTCACTCTCGATCATACGTAACTCTTCAAACCTACTGGTCAACATTTGGAATTTAGAGGTCTTCACAGTTTGCATACCCTCATGCGTGACTTCTAAGATGTCCCATGCCTCCTTGGCGAAGTCACATTGAGAGATACGACTAAACTCACTAAGACTAAGGGCATTGTGAATATCGCCTAAAGCCTTATAGTTATAGTCGGAACACTCATTATCTATCGGGATCCACTCGATGTCAATTTTCAACTTAACAACATGAGTAGTGGGATCTTCAATGGTTGGGAGTTCATACCCATAGAGAACGGATCTCCAAACTCTAATTCATGGAATTTAGGAAGGCTTTCATCCTAACCTTCCAATAGGGGTAATTGTTGCCATCAAAATAAGGAGGCCTAGTGGTGAAGGTACCCTCTTGACCCAACTCTGAGTTCATGGCTACAATAGGATCTAACTTCGGCGGTGAAGCCAATAAAGAGATCACCTAAAGCTCTGATACCAATTGAAAAATCTAAAAAACCGAAGGATTGAGCCTAGAGGGGGGGGGGGGATGAATAAACCAATTAAAAAATAATTTTTTCTTTATAAAAATTTGAACTTTTAAAGACAAGGAAGGGAAAAACAAAACAAAACACAATACTCAGAAAGCACAAGAGATATAACGTGAAAACCTAGGGTACAACCCGAGATAAAAATCATGGAACCAACACACAAAAAATTCACTATGAATCAACAAGGGTACCAAAAACACATCGAGAAAGGAATTACAACCATTACCCCAATGTAGGCCTAACTCCGCTTCTTGACTTAGCTCCTCAAGCACCTTCTTAATTCCATAGCAATCACGAGCTCAACAACCCGATCTCCACTTGATAACGGCTTTGAGTTAAGCCAACCAAGTGTGTGAATGATGATAAGGAGAATGTATACAAAACAATGTGGTTTTATGAAAAATACACAACTTAAGGTGTTTGAACATTCTTAAATGCACTTAAAAACACTTAGGTTGCCACAAAAAAGGAGTCAAAATGGAGGAGTAAATGCTATGGACCTTAAGAGAGAAGAGAGCCTCCTTTAATGTTTAGAAAACACTCCTTAAACCTAATGAACGAAACTGTTATAGCTTATATATTAAGGAGGGCTCAAACAGGATTGGTCCAAGAAATGAGTCAGGGCGCTTGAGCGCCTAACAAACACTATGTGAGCGCACATTGGCGCTCAAGCGCCGAGCGAGCGCTCTGCGAGTACATTGACTCATCGCCCATAGGAGCTCAAGCGCCACTCGAGCGCTTTCAAGCGCTTTGATTGAGCGCTTGAGCGCATAGCAAGCGCTCTATGAGCATTGCTATTTGGAAAGCATGGGCAACATGGGCACTCAAGCGCTTTACGAGCGCCCTACAAGCGCTACTCTCTGAAAAAGGGGGACTAAAGGGCACTCAATCACCTAACAAGCGCTAGCCTTTAGAAGGTGAGCGCTGAGGGGTGCTTAAGCGCTTTATGAGCGCCATGGGACTCAAGCCCAAAATAGGCCCTACACAGCATGTATGCAGCAACAAGCAGTTATGAGCAAAAAACACTTATAAAAATGAAACCTAAGACAAGGTTAGACATGAAGATTAATGTGATGCAAAATAGTGTACGTGCACAAGTGAGGTCATATACCTTTGAGGCTGCAGAATGGAGTTTTGCATGCCAACGGGTGAGGAGTATGGAGAGGAGTGGAGTGGAGACACTAGACATGCCCCAACCACAAACAAGGAGAAGCAAGCGTACAGACTCTGGCAGTTTTGTCAATGACGGAAAATAGCTAATTATACTAACACTTATAATTTTAGTATTTATCTGGAGAGTGAATCAAAGGGGTAAAGATGTAGGAAGAGGTGAAAAATTATCAGGAGCACCGAAGTAACTTTTGAGCGAGAAAATAGAATTTATTTTAAGGCTCGAATTGTGAGTATTGGGTTTTGAGCTATTTTTGGTCTCATAATTGTATATTTTACAATTATAATGAATTATCTTTCTCACCCATGAATATAGGCAGGTTGTGCCAAACTTCGTAAATCTTTATGTGATTTTTTGTGTGTGTATGCAATTATGTATCTCTTTACATTCGGGTATTGGTGTTTAAATCCTAACAAGTGGCATCAAAGCCGATGGTTAACGATTCAAACCTGTGGTGAATGATCGGAGCAAAGTTTTTGATCTCTTATTGCATAGATCAAAATATATTTTTTTTGCACAAAAAGAGAAAAAGTGGCGCTACAAGACGGATCAATGAAAGAGACACCGTAAGGTTTCGTTGCACTTGAAGCAAGAGAATACACGACAACCACACACAAAAAGATGTAATTTTTTATGGTCATTTGTTGATTGCTTGAAATCCATGGGTAGTTTCCAATGTGATGACAAACCTCAAATTAGTATCTCAAAATTCTTTTATTATATTGGTTCGTAAATATAACAAAAGGATTTAATAAGAATGTGGTTCCTAAGGGTTTTTAGAGCTGCAAATTCATCGTTATGTCCAAAAATTTTAGATTTTGAATGGTTTGACTAGATTGGACAAATTTGGCTCAAATCGAGTTTGATCACAAGTGATTGGGTTTGATCGCGGGTGATCAAAAATAATCAGGAGCAATTTGGTTCAATCAGTGGTGAATGTCCAGTCATTAATGAGTGCAACTAGAATTTTTGTT
Source organism: Heliamphora pulchella (assembly GCA_032270985.1). NCBI lineage: Eukaryota > Viridiplantae > Streptophyta > Magnoliopsida > Ericales > Sarraceniaceae > Heliamphora > Heliamphora pulchella. The sequence goes on along the minus strand of JAULJZ010157540.1, from coordinate 23,538 downwards.
GCAGATAGAGTTAAATTAGGCGACAACTTGATAATTCGATAGATGATTGAAAACCATTACACCTCGACAAATATGTGGAGTGACGATGGACACCACGACGAATAGGAATCGGGCATCTGGGTGTAAAAGTACGGGCCATAGTAGTTCGAGTGTGGCAGATCAACAACATCAAAAGAATTAATATCAACACCGGTTATCTTTAAGGTGATTTGTAGAATTCAAGCCAAGATGGAGATTATTAGGTATATGTCTTGTATTCTGCAAACATATATAGTTATGTAAGTTCTAGCCAATCCAAGAGAGGCGGTGAATTGAGTTTTTAAAAATAAATAAACTATTTTAAAATTTTTTTAAAAACCTTTTAATTTTACAAAGAGATAAAACACTAATCAAGGAGAAATAAAGTGCAAAGAAACTAAAGAGGTAAGGGAGAGATATAAGAACCAAACACCAAAGATTTATAGGATTCGACATATTCACAAGCCTACGTCCACTCCTCAAGACTCCTCTTGAGAATCTGCCCTATTAGCAAATGCTTCACAGGTGCATTCAAAAACCTTTACAGCACTGAAGATGTTTCATGAACAGCCTCTATTTTCTTACAGCCTCTATTTTCTTAAACACTCTTCAGCTGAGCCTAAGAAGTGAAGTACACTCTCTTAAAGGCTTCAAAGGTGACTCACCCTAGTTCTTACAATAAATGAAGATGAGAAATTTGAGAGTAGCACTCACAAACACTCCTTACAAAGATTTAGTAATAAATACACAAGAAAGTGAGTGATTCTAGGGCTTAAAGTTTAATGAGCTTTCAATGAACTTGAGAGAATTTTGGATAGCTTTTAATGCACTTGTTCGTCATATTCAAAGCACATAAACTTACTCCATTTGTAGCCCACTGAAGAACTTGACCGTTGGTGGTAAGTGAATGCATTTAATGCTCTGAAATATTACCGTTGAACTAGGCTCCTTTCTTGAAATTCATCACAGGTGTCGACGTAAGGCTTTTTAGTATCGACACTGAATAGTCTTGGCCTCGGTTCTTGGATAAAAGTGTCGATTCATGCTTCATGGGTGTCGACTCAACATTTTGTCTCTCAGCCTCAATACCTAAGTGTCGACACTAAATGGATTTGGTGTGGACTCATGGGCTTATTCAGTTTTTCAGGTGAAGCTTGGTGTCGACTCAAAACTGAGTGGTGTCGACTCAAGACTTCATGTCTTTTTTGGTGTCGACTCATATATTCTTTGTTGTCGACCCAGGTCTTCACATCTTCTTTGGTCTCGACTCATGTTAACTTTGGTGTTGACTCAACCCAGGAGCGTTAGCCTCCGAGCTTAGGTGTCAACACAACTTGAAGTTGGTGTCGTCGACTCAAACTTATGTTTCTCCAAAGGACTGCTTGGTGTCGACTCACATGATCACTGGTGTCAACTCAAAGATGAGTGATGTTAGGAGGATCACTTGGTGTTGACTCATTTGTTCTCTAGTGTCGACACAAGTTGTTCTTCTTGCCTTGACCTACAAGTGTCGACTCAAGCTTTTGCTTGTATCGACTCAACTTGAATTCTTGTAGAGCTTCAAGCAAAACGTTAGAGGTGTCAACCCTTGGCTTACTAGTGTCAACACTTGAATTAATAAACGGGCTCTGCATTTAAGTGTCGACTCAAAAGCAAATTTGTGTGGACTCAAAAGCTTTGTTTGAGAACATAAGGTGTCAACTCATTCAGCATGAAGTGTCGACTCAAATAGCATGAGATGTCGACTCATGAGCTTGAAGGTGTTGACTCAACCTTTTTGCAAAACATTTTACTTCTTATCTTTTTAGAATTTAATAGAAAATGCCCTTAAGAAAAGCATCAAAATTCATTTAAATGTCCTTGGGCTAACAAATTTTGTTGTGATCTATTTGTATTTGAGTTGGGGTGGAGTCATAAGCCCACTAGGAACCCAATGAGATATAAAATTTTATAATTGTATAGAAACTAGAATTTTAGAGTTTGTCTATAAATAGAGACATTATAATCAAAAGGATAAATATGTAGTGAGAGGCAAACAAATACCGGGGGCATCGAGGTAACCCTTGAGTGAAATAACAGAGTTTGTTTTAAGGCTCGGGTTATGAATGTCGAATTTTAGATTATTTTTGATCTCATAATTGTACATTCTATTACAATAATAGATTATCTGTCTTACCTATGTGTGTAGGCAAGATGTGCCGAATCATATAAATTCTTGTGTGATTTTTTTTTTGTGTACAAGTTTTAATTTTGTCTATTTTTTGGAAATTGGTGTTCAAATCCTGAAATAAGTTGATTACAAAATCAGCCACAAATAATACATGAATGGAAAGAATCTTATAAAATGTGTTGGTGAGACTCAGTTTTAAAAAATTATTACCACCTATACATTATTTGTAGTCGGCTATATGACCAATGTTTGTGTTCGTAGAATTATTGATATATAAATGAAAGGGGACGAATTCAATATGGACCGTATCTGCAATTAAGTCCACGGGCCTTCAAAACGAACAATCATCCAAAGTGGGCTTAGCTCATGACTGTATTACGATTGGAGCCAAACCCACACAAGTCATGCCTTAGGCCGAGTTTAGAAGCATTAATGATGCAAGCGTGGCCAAGAATGGGAGCATTAATTAGAGAGTTGCATGGCCGAGCAAATGGCATTAATATAAGGGTAGCGTAGTCGAGCTATGGAGAATTAATGACGATTCGATTAGTCCTAGTAAACCCAGAAAAGTCCACCTTTACAATCCACTTTTGGAAAATCATGGGTCTCACCTAACAACCACTAGGGTAAGCAACTAATGGAATTCTGCCCATCATAACATCCAATATGATCAATCTTAAACATCTATATAAATGAGGTCAATTCATCTTCAAATGTGCACAATAACTATCCTACAAAACTCTACTGAAATCCATACTAGTTATTCTCTCCAAGCCTAACATTCCGTTTCACCTAAAAGACACTAAGTTATGCCTTTTTAGCAATCGTGACTAGCCAGTCACACCATTTATCGCCATGTGCAGATCGACTAGAACCACTTGGAGGCTCTAGAGGACTGGTTCTATCTCGTTTTACTATCTCTTATGATTTAACCCCCATATATTTGGCATCATTTGTGGAAAGAGCCGTCTAAAGCCTAATCAAAGTCATTGATGGCAACCCTCTCTCAAGTATTTCTATTGGAGATGGTTTATGTCCAAAAAGCCTAATAGTTAGGGGTGGATAATTTGAAGATATTCAGTGATTCACAGCTTGTGGTCGACTAGCTAACAAGCGTATATGAGGGCAGAGACAAGAGAATTGCCAAGTACATGGAGAATGCAAAGGTTTTTTGAGTTGATAAGATTTTCTTTGTGGCTATATACTTCGAGTTTTGAGTTGAAAATTTAATTGGAACATATTTTATATGTTTTCTACATGTTTGATTTTTCTTGAAATCCACATGCATGTATTGGATACTCAAATAATTTTCTCACAAAATGGTGTAAAAGGTATCCAGAACAGCTATCTTCAAACTAATTACATTTTTAGTAGAAAAATGATTTTTGCATGAAACCACTTGGATTGGTTATATTTTTATCTTCTATTTCCAAACTCACAAAATCATTCAAAAACTTCAAGTACACAAGGAGTTGTTATTTATTTTCCAAGATGTGTCAGATCTGGACAACCTATAGTTAAAAATTATTTTCTCCCAAAATATTAAATCTTTTTTATCAATTTCAAGTTCCCGAGTTCTCTAATATGTCCACGCACTTCTACGAAAATTTTCAAAAATTTTAAAATTGTTCATGTCTGTTTAAATTTTTAAATCTGGGTGACATAATTTGATTTCTATTTTAAATCTGTCGTGTATTCGTATTTTAAGTAAAATATTTGTTTAGAAGCTGTTTTTGGAAAAGTATTCTTCATTAAAAAGTTAGAGAACATCTTGAACTAGATACTGGTCATTTTTTAAACTTTTTTAGTGAACGTTTACCATTTTAATCCCATTTATTATTGGCTGAATATATAAATTTCTGTTTGTGGTTTTCAAGTCCCTTGCTATGTAAAAGTCATTTATAACTTTTTAACTTTATTTAATTATCATGACTTGTTATTTATTGGTTATACATTAGTTGATATATATATATATATATTAGTATGTGATGCATTTTTATGCTAACATCTTAATTTAGTTTAATGTGCATATGTGACATATATATTGATATTTATTTGTTGATTTTATAAATAGTTGGTATATTAAAAGCATGTGATTTACTAATTTGATTATCTGATTATTCGTTGAATATTAGCATGCTTGTGAAAATTGCTAACTTGAATATTAACATAATAGCTCCCATGGTATGAATAATTTCGTTTAAGTATGACATCATGAGATTTTTTTTCCCATGTTAATTTATGGCTACGTTAAAATGCATATTATCTTGTTAAGTTGGTATTTTTTATGCCATAATGTTGTATGCTTATATTTATGAGAATGGATTGTGGGAGTCACATCCAATTATTAAAAATTAAAAGAAATAGATAATAAGATATGTTACTTTTTGGGATAGTATCCCGCATATATGTGTTTTATCTCAGGAGAATACCATGCGGTTGTTATGAGGGAGTACCCCGATTAACTTCTCGAGGGAGTACCTCGCTTGGTGAAAGAAGTGAACGGTTGAATAATCAGTACAGATTACGTTGATAATGCATTAGACCTTGACTTGAGATTTCAAAAGGCTAAGGTTAGGAATAGCCGCCCTTGCCCTTTGGATGCCCCTGTTAGATACTTAATTCGACTATGAAAGCATCACTGAGGTTGAAAGAGCGTTTTTTGATCAATAAACTTGATTCGTGCTTGTTAATGGGGGTCGGAATGATTCTTATGGTCATGAGAGCCTAGTATGATCTAGTTTAATCAATCTTAATGGAATTAAAGAAACCATCATCATGGAACTCTTATTGGTGGTTGGTGTACTATTAATTAACATGTCTCTTTAAAATACCAGTATATATTTTTGTTTTTACTGGGTGTCGCAGATCATGTTGTTTCATGCCAGGTTATGGCGAGCCTAAAGAGCCAACTAATATTTATGTTGCCCTGGTTCTCTTTAGCCATCTTGACGCTTCCTTTTTGACGAACTGGTCTACTCTTTTGTCATGCATGTACTTGAACATGTGTATTTTCTTCTTGTTATAAACTTTTTATGTCAGTCTGTAATATAATCTTTCTCGTCTTATTTTCCTTAAATGTTATGTATGGATAGTTTGTTTCTCATTCTTCGTAAACATAGTATCTTTGTCATTTTAGATGTTATCAGAAATTCGAGGTGTCACAAAAATTATAATGTGTCAAAGTGGTGCAAAGCACCGAGCGCTAAGAAAATTGGCAACCACACAAAAGAAGGGAAACACACGACATTAAAGAGGTTGACATTTCAAAAAGTTGGGTAGCATTTAGAATAAAGATAATTTTCTATTGACATTGAAATGAAGTACAAGACAAGAGTTGGCCCCACAAGAAGAATCTTGAACAACCAAAATAAGAAATTACAAACAAAAAAACAAACAAAAAAAGACACTTTAAGCCAAGCCAGTGCCAACTTCATCATCCATAAGCACGATGTAATGTTATGTTTTTTTTAAAATATGTTGACCTTTGACTTAGAGGGCTTATTTGGTATTTATGAGTTTGACAATGGTATATTGGAAAACATTTTAGGTGGAGCATACCCCTTCTTTCTTCTCGGGAGACCCTTTTTCCCCCTACACCCTTTCTCTGCAGCTCATCTCTCTCTCTCTCTCTCTCTCTCTCTCTCTATATATATATATATATATATATATATATATCACACACACACATTTACATATATACATATATACGAAGTATTTAGAGGCTTCTTCTTGCGACGCCAACGAAGGATAAAATGATCACCTCAACAAGTGCTACAACCTGCAGTAAATAAAATTTTGTTTTGGCACACTTGGATTTTGGGGTCTCCCTCTGTACATTCTCTTTTGCTTGGATCTTGAGGTAGATTTTCTTAGAATAAGCCCATCATATGCATATATATAAGTTTCAAATCTATGTTTCCCTTCTAAAAATTTAGAATTTTAAATGATGACCATATCATATCATTACCCTTAAATACCCATTCTTGTTCTTTTAAAACCATCATTTTATGTAGAAAACCTACTCTCATCGTGAAATCCAACTAACTGGCCCAACATATGCATCCCAATCCAAATATATTTATATAGGTGTATCAATAGTCTAAGGGACAAGAAATTTGATAAAAAGTCCAGCGATGATGAAAAATAACCTTTTCCAAGACATTTGACCAAAAATAGATGAAAAATAGTTTAAAAAATTTGATATACCCTCACTATTTTGGTCATAACTTTTTCTACAAAAAGAATTTTATTGTGAGAGTGGTGTCATTGGAAAGAAGACTTTCAGAACTTCAGCTTAAGTACAAAAATGATCCAATTCGGTGTTCGGATGGTGAAGATACACTAATTTAAAAAAAATTATTTCAACCAGTAAAAAAGACCGTTGGCTAGACCGCTCGAGCAGTCTCTTGAGCGGTCTGGCCTACAATAAGAAGTTGAGACCAACCCAAGACCACCCAATAGACCGCTCGAGCGGTCCTTCGAGCCATCCTGTGCTAAAAATTGATTTTTTTTGTAAATTTGGAAACCAACACCCATCCAAACCCATTTTTATGCCAAAACATAGAATTTTAAGTATCTTAAGCTCCTTTTTATTCAGTAAACTCTCAAAATCATGGTTAACTATTTCTCAAAAACTCCAATTTTTAAAATAACACAACTCAATCCACACCCATACCTATCAATTCTTCAATCATGCATGAAATCAACTAAATTTTTACTCACATAACCAAAATATCAACACAAAACATAAGAGATAATCTAAATTATCCCTCAAATAGCTTCCAAGATTTGAAATCACCAAAGTTTCCCACCAAGGGTTTTGGTTACCCTCTTGGATTCCTCCTTAATGCTTCAATCTCACTCCTCTTACTCCAAAGTTTTAGCTTTTCACTTCATTGCCTCCATTCAAGCTTCTAATTTCACTATTTTGGGTGAAGAAGGGTTAGGGTTTAAGGGTTGATGGGAGTTCTCCAAAATAACCAAAAAAAGAAGAAAAGAAGAGATGGGGGAAGGTTGGCGTGAATGGGGGAAGGGGTGGGACACCTTGCCTTCTTTATCTCTCTCTCCCTCTATCTTTCTCTCTCTCTTGATTGTTCTAGAAAACGCATGGCCCTTGTTTGGCTAATTATTATTATTTTTCTCTTTTTCTTCCTAAATTTTGCTCTCATAGCCTATTTCTACTCTAATTTAATTCCACATTTACAACATGTCAATATCATTCATTACCATATATCTCAACCTCACTTTCACATATTATAAATTCAATCGTTAACGAACAAAATTTTATAGCATCTATGCCCAAACTTAATTCTGTCTCTTCTCTTAACCAAAAACATGGAAGAAAAAAATAAATACGTACCAAGCCATTACAACTTTTCCCCCTTTGGAAATTTCGTCCCAAAAATTCGTCTCAAGTCACATCAAATTTTCCTTTAATCTTAATATTTGTCCACATAATTCACTAATCGTTCGGTCCACATAGCATCGGCCTTAATCCGCGATCCTGATCATTCTTTCGAGACGATATGACTCATGGCTACAAAAAAAAAAAAAAACTGTTGAGTCTATAGTAACGATCTTCCAGAAGGGCACTCAAAATTTTTAAAACAGAAGATCATAGCATCGTATCGTAATAAGGATGCTAACACGCCTTTGTCCCCAAAAGTGGCACATTAACATCAGGCTTAACTTCTGAACACTAATATCTTGCAAATATTAGAATAAGCCATTTATCATCGTTCAACACAGTGTCAATTCTTACCAAAAATCAACACTTAAACGCCTTAAATTTAAACGGGTCAGGTTACTATACAAGACTAAATTCAACACTAGGGCTGGAGTCAACCACTTCGACATTTGTCACCGATGATCCATCTATGATCACCATCTCACATCACATACACATTCTCGAAGAGTGAACATCTTCAATCCAAACTTAAAATCAAACCACAAACCAAATGCACGTGGACTATCACAACTAAGGTTTTCCTAACATACACCGAGGACTACTCGCCCAACCCAAACACATGTTGCTAAACTCTGAAGTTATTCACAAGGGTTACACGCGTTACCCCAAAAATTGCCCATGCCCTTACGGCCAACTAACCACCACCAACTTGAAATCATATAACTACTTGCACTACATCACTCTAGTCCTTTAACCATCGAAACTAACACTGCCACCTGAACTCCGTGGGTCATTAGGATTAAGCACACCACATGAGTCAAACGCCTCACAGGTATACACTTACTTACACAAACTGAATCGCATCCCTTGTCATGACGCCATACTCATACCCTTCGATCCCTCGAGTCTACAATGCCCCAAACTAGACAATTAGTGATCTTTCGCATTTACATTACCCCACTCATCGACACAGTTATATACATTCGCGCCTTCCCTTCAAATGGTCGAACCACTCTTCGCACTTTAAGAACTCTGAATAGTCCAAAATCCCAAACAGAACACAAATCCAAACTCACAAGAGCCTATCAGAAACCTACCTCATGAATATCTCAGCCGCAAGATTCTAACAAAATTTTCACTCTACCAAGAGCTAGAGGTACAACTATGCCCACATAACCTAGAATAAGCTACACACAACAGTTAACGATTCTCAATTAATCATTGCAGAAAAGGACTCTATGTCTGAATACTAACTCCCTCGTCAACAAGGACAAACATTTCTAGTCTACCAACCCGATCCCATAGGAAACACAACCCTACGCACTTACATTCGTACGGTAGAGCAAACAAACTCCACCCAAAAACCCAAGAAGAACTCAGTCCTCTAATTACCTGATCCCGGTAGCATCCATTCCCTAGGTACAAACTCATGAATCACAACATGGACACTAATTCACGAAGACTCCCATCTTCCCAAAACAACCAGACCAAGAATCAATCAACGATTCTAACAGTTACACCTAACCAAGGTGGAACAGTCCGCACACCACAACTATTCGCAAGACAACCGTATCTTCTTCCTAAGAAAGAAATGGCCAATCAGAAATCATGACCCAACCCCAACGTACTCCCAGTACCCATTAACACTTGGCCCCCACAGAACCCTATAAATCTCATCTTGAGGCTGCATCGACCATAGTCACACAGCTACTGTCAACCCCGATCATGATACCCTGATTATCCGCTACACTAAGCTCTCGACTCTCAGACCTCATTCGCACACACACGAACACCATCAATCCTCATACCTCGTACAACACATCCCATAGGACTACAAGCTTGTCACCAGTCATACGCGGAGACACAACGCCAACATCCCCATCGCGCCAAGACCTCACTTCACAAGGTTGCGCTTCACTAACCTAACTCCCACTGGGCAAACCATAGTCATGCCACGGCCTCGAGCCCACTGTCTAAGCACCTCACATAGAAAGCGCACGGCACCAAACAAAGAAAACCCAATCCTAAGACCTCTCATCCAAAGTTACAAATAACTCCAACGACCATGCAGACACCTTTCGCACTTTCGCTCCCCCAGCACACATCTATCGCACACATCTTAACCCACGGTTGCTCACCTATCGCCCCAGGCCACCCTAACCACACGGTACATTGCTGAACCTTATTACTCCACACTTTGTTCCCATGGGCAAACTACATACTCACCTCTAAATCTAAGGTCGAACACAAACAACCTTCAGACATATCACACTCAGAATACACCGTCTCAGCACTAAGCCAACCACACTACCGAACCCTTCTACGGTCCTTTCAAACCTCATGCACCCAACACGGTTCCCAAACACGATCTCCTAATCACGAGGATAACGACCAAACCACAAACTTGCATTCTCGTAGGAATCCCACAGAATTGATACTCGAGAATTTCACCACGTAAACAACTCAATCGTTGAACTCCCTTAGGGATCTCACGCAACGAGAGTTAAAGCTATCGACATTTCGTACAAATCAGGTTACCTTTCCAGAAACGTCACCCAAATGCTCGGGTTCACAAGGTAAAGCAAACAGGCTCTTCAAGGAACCACGGGCAAATGAACCCACACTCGTACGATCCTAACGTTTAATTCCCGCCTAAGAAGAGCAATAACACTGGATAACCAATTATGAAACATCTCTCTTCCTAAAGAAATCACGAGTCAACCCTAGGCTCGGCTCTTACTCAACGTCACTACCTTTTAGAGCAACCATTACACACTCGGTTTAAGAGAAGGTTAACTACTAGTCCTTGTAAAGACATCAGACATCATAATACAAACGTTATCGGCCATCATTCACAATGAGTATACCACTCGTCACACTAGGTCTCCACATTCAGATCTTCACTCAAGCACTTCAACTATTGTTCACTCCTTTACATCCCAACGACGCATCTCACGTGTCCATAAGAACCTCACTGTTTATCCACCAAGGCATAACACCACACATACTCGCATCACTTCAGGACATCTCCTCACGGGGTCACATCACACTAACTCGATTCCCAACAGGTAGGGAACCAAACTGGTAGGCAAAAACCATGCCACAATCTCAAGCTCGCGGTTCCGGTACACCCATCAGAAAACACAAAACGTTCAATCGAGAACACCTGTCTCTTGTGTCACTACACGAGTACCACCGGTACACAGCTATCCGAACATGAAAGCAACTACACGCAACATGAACAAAATGAACCTCGCCTACCAACTCTAGACCAAACGACACCATTCTATCACTCACCCCAAAGGGTGAAACAGCACCACCACATCTAGGTCTTAAGCCAGATACAGACCACCGCCATCATCCCCTTAAGGGATCTCCACCCATCAACACGTCGTCCTAAAACGATCGAGCCAACTACACCAACAACATCTATTATATCCCCCACAAACCTCACACATTCACACTCACATTCTTACCAAACACCATGTATTCCACACAGTCTCTTAATCTTAAAAATGACAACCCAAGCCACAAAACTCTTTTTCGTGAAACTTTCTAAACAACCTCATATCATCATTCACCACATCACAACTGCCACCGATATACATCTCACCACACATACGTGTATATCACTCGAAAATCAATTTATCGACAACATCTCCAACTCACATACTCATCATCGTACAACTCTTGACTCCTATTAAAGGATGCAGTTTAGCAATACGCTTCAAAAGAAACTCAAGAGTCATCGACGGACTCTCAAAACTATCTGGCACCATTATGACTACCAACAACACCCCATAAGGTAAGGGACATTTCCAAACACTATCTAAGCCCAGACTTTCTAACACACCTTAAGCCGGAGATTATTATGCTCCTGTCTACTATGCTTCCATCCATTATGCTCCCGTTCATACCCAATCTCAGGGCACACGACTCATGACATAGCACAGCTCATGACATACATAATCCTCAACACGCCCAAAATCACATCTCACATCCAACCACAACAAACAACCTCCAAGAGGTTTCAAACACCTTACCATACCTATTCGTCAAGCTATTGGTGTCACATCACAAAACGGGCAACTAACTATGGTCACCCCCAACTCACATTGGTACAACACACTCCGAACAATTAATGCTCATCTCACGAGCTTACACCTACCACAATCACTGACCACCTGGTCGCACTTCCATAACCCACACCACCATCTGGACCACAACTCATCCTAGCCCCATGAGCATAACTCCTATAACAAGGATATCACAACACCCAATTAGGTTAAACTCAACTTAACCTTCTAAAGCCAAGCTGCGCACTACTAACCACCTAGTCACATCACATCAACACATTCACATACCGAGGGAAAGCCTCAGAGTAACGCGACAATCTGAGTAACTAATTCAGATTTCTCATAGAAAAAACGTCGGCTAAACGCTTTTCTATTTCTAACACCAAAGTAGTTGATCGGACACCAAATGGCATGCCACATCACCCCAAGATTCAACCCTCCATGCTCATATAAACACACAACACGCACAAGGCAATTCATTCGCAAATTCATGCAAGCACACAATTCATGCCGTGTAGTGGTGCTTAATCTCATCAAACAATTCACATATAAAGGTCATCGTTACTTCCCACGGCTCCTAGGTATTCAAATCTAGAGCTCTGATACCATTCTGTCACGACCTAACCCCGAGTCTGTGAGCTAAACCCCAAGTCAAACCATACATGAACTATAACCATCAATAACTTTTCCAAACATTAACATATGCGCGACAATATGACGTTAAAAAAAAAAAGTTTTCCTTTCATTTATGCATTCAAAATATTCAAACTAAATAAACCAAGTTTCAAAAGTTTTATTTACAAAACCACTTAAGGATAGGTGACAACCTATATTCAACTTTAAACCTTTATATCAATTGCATTCATCCAAATAACTTTATGTACAAACATGAAATAAAATAAAAAATACTAGATCCTTCCTCTAGCCTTTTCCGTAATGCACCCTTCGCCTTGGTATCACTCATGATCCTTGGGACCTGAAATGGTTTAGTACACATATATAAGCCGAAACTCGCAGGATAAAGACTAAATCAAATGTTATGCATAATTTGTGAGGTGTGATTAGTGTAACCAAAGTAGAAATGCAAGTTTCAACAATTTGTTATTCGTTCACACGCACACACCAACGCACACAAATTTATCCCATAAGTTTATTCATTTTCTATCACATCCACTCTTTATTTCATTATTCACATTCATTGAACCCTTGTTTTTCAACACATTCCTTTCCTTCACATTAACCATATTACTATCCCATCACCCGGTTTCTCACAAAAATCGTATCACATTGTCATTACCCGATTTCTCACAAAAACCATATCACATCCAATGAACCGGCGTCGGATGCAGCTTATAGAAATATCGTCCCATTTGCCCCAACAGGTTACGCGAAGCCCTTGTGGAATGGGTCGCTCTATAACTCATCACGACACAACCACCACATTTCGGGGACTAACCCGTGGACATGTAGTCCCTATCTTGCGCAAGTTTCTGCTATTTTACCGCGGAGCTATTCAAGCCCAACTGAATTCACATCAATCCATACTCGATTCATTATTCGTTAATTACACTCGTTTTTCATAATCTGGGAGTTTAACCCCACAACCGGTTTCTCTCCCAATCATTTTCACATATTGTCATTTTGATTCTAATATCAAATTTTCCATTTCATTTTCACATCATGTTCCGTTTTAGTGTTCAAGTTCTCATTTAAGTCACATGCATCATAAACTTCAATACACAATTTCTCATAATTCACATTTTTTTCATCAATTTCATAAGGTACCAATAACACAAGATTAATTCAATCGAGATCATGTTGTTTAAAGAAAATAGAATACACCCATCATATGCATATATATAAGTTTGAAATCCATGTTTTCCTTCTAAAAGTTTAGAATTTTAAATGATGACTATGTCATATCATAACCCTTAAATACCCATTCTTGTTCTATTAAAACCATCATTGTATGTAGAAAATTCGCTTTCATCGTAAAATCCAACTAACTGGCCCAACACATGTATCCCAACCCAAATATATTTATATAGCTGTATCAATAGGCTAAGGGATAAGAAATTTGATAAAAAGTCCAATGAGGATAAAAAATAACATTTTTCAAGACATTTGGCCAAAAACGAGTGAAAAATAGTTAAAAAATTTTGACATACCCTCACTATTTTAGTTATAACTTTTTTTACAAAAAAAATTTTATTGTGAGAGTTGTGTCATTGGAAAGAAGACTTTCAGAACTTCAGCTTGAGTACAAAAATGACCCAATTCGATGTTTGGATGGTGAAGATACACTGATTTAAAGAAAACTTTTTCAACCAGCAAAAAAGACCGCTGGCTAGACCGCTCAAGCGGTCTCTCGAGCAGTCTGGTCTGCAACAAGAAGCCGAGACCAACCTAGGACTGCCCAATAGACCGCTTGAGCGGTCCATCGAGCCGTTCGACATCGAAAATTGATTTTTTTTATAGATTTGGAAGTTAACACCTATCCAAATCCATTTTCTTGCCAAAACATAGAATTTTAAGTTTTTTAAGCCCCTTTTTATTTAATAAACTCTCAAAATCATGGTTAATCATTTATCAAAAACTCTAATTTTTCAAAATAACCCAACTCAACCCACACACACCCCTATCATCTTCAATCAAGTATGAAATCAACTAAATTTTTACTCACATAACCAAAATATCAACCAAAATCAATACAAAGCATAAGAGATAATCTAAATCTTATCTCAAATAGCTTTTAAGCTTTGAAATCACCGAAGTTTCCCACCTAGGGTTTTGGCTTCCCTCTTAGATTCCTCCTTGATGCTTCAATCTCACTCCTCTTACTCCAAAGCTTTAGATTTTCACTTCATTGCCTCCATTCAAGCTTTTAATTTCACTATTTTGGGTGAAGAAGGATTAGAATTTAAGGGTTGATGAGAGTTTTCCAAAATAACCAAAAGAAGATAAGAGATGGGGAAAGGTTGGCGAGAATGGGGTAAGGGGTGGGAGCCCTTGCGGGAATGGGGTAAGGGGTGGGACCCCTTGCCTTCTCTCTCTCTCTCCTTCCTGATTGTTCTAAAAACCACATTGCCCTTGTTTGGCTAATTATTATTATTTTTCTCTTTTTCTTTCTAAATTTTTTTCTCATAGTCTATTTCTACTCTAATTTAATTTCACATTTACAACATGTCAAATATCATTCATTATCATGTAGTTCAACCTCACTTTCATATATTATTAATTCAACCGTTAACGAACAAAATTTTGTAACATTCATGCCCAAACTTAATTCTATCTCTTCTCTTAACCAAAGACTTGGAAGAAGAAAATAAACACGTATCGAGCCGTTACAATTAAAACTTCTAAATAATTTATTTTAGCCTTTTGTAAACCCTTTCATATTTGTATATATCAAAAAAAAAAAAAAAACTGAGTCAAAAACTTTACTTTGTGTCCAAAAACTATTTATTTCATGTCAATAACTTATTTTTATTTATTTTCGTCTAAACCTTTTTCATATTTGTATTACGAGATATTTTTTAATCCCTCCAAAAGTAAAATACTTGGAACAAAAAAAAAGTTCAAAAAATATGATTATTCTTTTTAGCCAAATACAATTATTGTCTATAGTGATATTTTTTCAATATTAGTTAAAATAAGTTTTACCTTCTGAATTTCTTGTGACAAGAGAACTCCAAAAGTTTTTTTTTTCGATAGAAATAGAAAAGAAATATTAAAAAGACAATATTAAGCTATTCGAAAGAAGCTCAGGCAAAACCATAATTATTGTCACTTCTGTTATCAAACTGTTTACTCATAATCCTAATGATTGTCTTCTCTAAAGAGCAAAACCATCCCTTCCGATTTTGTGTGCCACTCACTTTCCCACCAAGTGTTTCCTTCATTTTCTTTTTTGAGTTGCGTTTAGAACATATATAAAATCGAGAGTAAATCGATCGAGAAAAAAGACAAATAATAAAGTGAAAAACTAACTTATTTCTTTAATTTTCCGCCGTATATGAACTCAAGTATAGGTGTCAAGTGCAAATATGTATCTAATTGTCAAATCATCTAATTTTTATATTAAAAACACTGAGACATTATAAAATATTTATATTCTTTAATATATTTACTTTATCTTTCAAAATAATTGGTATTTCAAAATTCATTGAACATTTCATGCATAACATCTAGATTTATGCTTAATTCTATAATAAATTCAAATTACTAAAAAAAATTACTAAGTAAATGTCTAAATAAAAATGCCGAACACATTCTATATTTTTATCTGAATATCACCAATTCTTTATACATTTAGAAGAGTCCATCTAACATGAAGTTTTTCCTATCACTTTGTTTTTTAACCCATTTAGTAAAATCCCTCCACAAATCAATGATCCAAACACAACCTTAATCAAAATTGTTATACATGCACAGCCACCTGCAGCTAGATTTTCCGGCCGGGGATAGATACATGCATTAAGTTAAACATTTTACGTTGTAAATAAATCTTCACTGTCACAATCTCACAACACAATGCATGTATCCATCAGTTGCATACTTTCAGATCTATCAAGGAATTCTTAA
Source organism: Heliamphora pulchella (assembly GCA_032270985.1). Lineage (NCBI taxonomy): Eukaryota > Viridiplantae > Streptophyta > Magnoliopsida > Ericales > Sarraceniaceae > Heliamphora > Heliamphora pulchella. The sequence continues at coordinate 7,280 of JAULJZ010157540.1, read as the reverse complement.
CTCTTCAATAACGTGTGATCAGATTCTAAACAATGCTGCTCTTGGTCCATTTCTGTAAAAGATCAATCTGAAGAAAAAGGATGGAGTTTTACAAGTTCTCACGAAGCAATGCGAGGCAAAAATTGCAGATAATATTTACAGAAACTCGTATATTATTCCGAGCAGTAAACAATTCTTATGAATCGAATTACGTACCATGTGAAGTGCAGTTTGATCCAAAAAGATTGGAACTGCTCAAATATGTTGCTTGCAATGTTTAGTCTGTATGTCGTTCAATGGCTTGTAGAACTCAGTTATCCTTGCAATTTCTAGAATAACTTGAAGATAGTCTAGACTGGGGCTGGAAGAAATCAAATGGCGTCCCTGACCCGAACGACCTTCTTGTGGCATTTGGGGAGTCCGATAGTAGAGGTTCGTACACCGGGTTTCTGCTCTTGGGTTGAGTAATCGATAAAGGAGCAACATCCTTCTCGAGTGATCTCGGCTGTGGCTCTATATTTCCCAATGACAGTATGGGCCCGCCCAAACGCTCGGCCTGCTGAAGTATGTTGATTTTGCTTGACCTATAAGTATACCTGAAGAACTTCAGAGCCAGCAATGGACCCATACCTGCTGCAACAATCACCTGGGAAGGCACATATTGTAGTTCTCAGTTAGCATATAAGTTTTAATCTATAAACTACTCTCCACCACACAAGTTTCAAGGTTTCTTAGGTGACCAGCAACCACAAATTAGAGCGAGGGGATAACTGAGCCAAGAGTGAAAGAGGAACAGTTCATGTCTCCTGGAAAGAAAAAAAAAATGAACGGAATAAACTGATAGTGTCCGACGGCATCATCATCACTTCCCTCATCCAAAAGAAAGCATATTAGTGAAATGGCTCTTGATTTTTTCTTGGGAGCAAAACCCATTATACCCTCCATGGTAAAGACCTGGAGCACTTTATTCCCCTGACATTTATAAATAAACATTTGAGCATATTGTCATTTTCACCATTTTACACTCACCGTTTAAAGTCTGGACAAATTGACAAAAAGTTTGTCCTGTGCTCCTATTTTGAAATTTGGTACGGAAAAAAATAAAACCAATACCAATAAAACAAAATTATATACTTTCCCTTTTTCCATAAACAATCTAAAAGGCGTAACAACTCTGACAAACTCAACCCTAACCAAGGAAGGAGCTGCAGATGCCGCCACTGGAACTCCCTCCACTACCACCACCAGCCAGCCCACACTACCAACCACCATCTCTGCTAGCCACCTACCACCATCGCCATTTCCTCTCTCCTCCGCAATCACCCCTGCCACTCCCCCTTCCTTCCCCAGCCACCATTGCCACCTATAGCCTCCCCTTTCACGTCTCACTCCTCCCAATCACCCCTTACTTCCTCCTCTGCTAGATTTGCCACCCTTGTGTCGAAGAAAAGTAAAGAAAATCCATCAATATGACAGACGAATCGACTAGTCATAAGACCGATCAATCGGTCTGCAAAAATATTACGAGCTTCCTAAAACGGATTGATGGACAAATTGATCAAGATCGATAACACATCGATCGGTCTGGATGCAACAATACTACAAGCAGTCAAAGACAGGTCAATTAGGGTTGACGACTGATCAAGTGGTCTGGAGACCGATCGATCGGTCTGTTTCGAGACTGCATTATTTAAGTTGCTAGGGTTACGGCTATTCATTGTATTCTCCCAAAAATTATAGTGAAAAGTGTGAGCATGTGGACGTAAACACAATTTGCTGAATCACGTAAAACTGTGTTTTTTGTTCATGTGGTTGCTTGTTCGTTTTCAGTTATTTTGTAGCTTGTGTGTGGGATTGTATCTCTTGATTTATCCCCAACACCTTTCGTGCAATCCCATCCAATCTTTAATGCAAAAGTAGTAAAAGAAATACACACACACACACACACTCAAACATGTATATATGTATTTGTATGTGTACAATGGCAAATCCAAAAATTTAACTTAGAAGGGCCACTTATATAGTGTTCAATGTCGACAATAATTGCTATAGTATTGTTCGTCGTAGGCCACTCATCAACTGCCACTCTTTTATCTGCTTAGTCGCCATTATTCGATTTTGTGAAACGCCAGAGATATTGGGAAAAAAAAAAAAACATAAGCGAGTCTTTCCTTAAATAAAATTATATTTCAATGATGTAGATTGAAAATCTTCTATTTCCAAATTTAAAATAATAGAACTTTAACATAAGTTAAGAGGAACACTAAATATGATTATTTAAGGGTGCATATAAAGTACTTTGTACTTTCTATAAGTAATAATGTAATTATTAAAAAATATAGAAGAGGATGTGCCATCTAGTATATGTTTAAAAAGCTAGGAGTAGATTTAATTTTTTTTTTTTTAAATCAATTGCAATTAATGAATAAGAGAAACTATTGTGGCGATATTATCATCAACTTTTACTTTTAAAATTAATATATTACTACTAATTAGTAGTGTAGGAAGTGTGTTCACATAAATTAGGACTGGCATTAACACAATTTTTTAAGAGAACTTCTAAAATATATATTTTTTATTTTATACAAGTAAAAGTGCAAATACCAAAAGTTGAGAGGGGGCACGTGTACACCTAGGCACACATTGGATCTGCTACTGGTTGTGTGTGTGTGAACTCAATATGTGGTTATTTAGAAATAAATATGAACTGTCTCGTTATTTTTAAAAATTAGGAAAATCTTGATTAAAATATGGTTTAATTGGATTAATAAACAGATTAATTAGAGAATTTGGCATACACATATTTGGCATTTTTATAGGTATACACCGGCGGAGGGGAGAGAGAGAGAGAAGATAGGATTTTGACTCTTTCCTTTTAATGTGCCACCTAGGTAGCCAGAGGTGAAATCTAGGGAAGATCTGCAAAATTACATAAAGAGTGCGCAAAAATGAGAAGTGAACTCACAAACATAGTTGTCCAATAAGATGGCTGTCCACAAAGGCGGAACATAATTGTGTACATCCCTGCAGATGGCAGGGCACTAACAATCCAGTTGATGATATAGAAACCAGCCAGATTCCCCCATATGGCTAGATGTTGCAATACTGTGAAGGAACTACAGTGTAAACAGAAGTATAGTGGTTAAAACAGAACGACTACTTATTTTGAAATAAGTATATCTTCTTTTCTTTTCTTCTCTTTAAAATTATGTCCACAAAATGATTGACCAGATGGAAACTTACTTTGTCTCAAATGCAACAACAAAAGCCTGCAACCAAATACATCCAGAGAGTGCCACCATTGACAATTCCTCAATTTCACTTTTTTCTAACGCATAAGCATGTACAGTGATCACAAACACAATAATAGCCTGCAAACCATATTCATTATTAACACACTGGGAAAAATGAAAAGAAAAAAGAATGGTAACACAGTAAAAAAGGAGATTTAATGAACAATAAAGTCAAAATGAAAGTTACAAGCTTGCTTTCGATTGTATGCCAAAATGTGTACGAATACAGGATAATAGGCCAAATAATTAGCCTCTTTAAGAATTTTCATTTGTTTAAAACAAATGGATGCAAACTGTCACGGAAATTGTGAATAAAGAATAGGAGATCACACACATCTATGCCTGACTTTCTCTTCATCGTTTTTGGCCACGACCACCCCGATTTGCATTCAGTTAATCAGTCTTTGTGCAGCCACAGATAATCCCCATTCCCTTGGAAAACAGCTCATGAGGCTATTTTGACTATTGACAACCTTAGAAAATTTTAACATGAAAAGTGATAGATAATCAAGTGGCATTGCATGCACAAAAAGGCATGTGAAAGCATAAATCACCTTCTTCATTGACTCGGGTATGGGTGTCGAGTGAGTTTAAGGACAAGTGGACATGACGAAAATATTTATATTTTCAATGAATATATGTTTATTTTTAGTACTTAATTTTGATAAGTAGTACTTATCTCAACCTATGTTAAGTGGATTGGATGTCCAGTGTTTCATTCTTGTCCACTATAACAACTATCATACACATTTCATCCGTAAGTACTCGAGTATAACAACTAATCAATTAATCACTTGAGTACAATTACAATATTTGTGCAAAATCAAATTGTATTTTCAACAAATGGTTGGATCAATTCATGAAAATATATAATTTCATCACACTAACAATTATTGATGCATAAATTTAATCACATAAATGTAGAGAAATGAATACAGATTTTTATAGTGGTTTGGCTACCTACATCCATTGCCAGCATCTAGCCAGATTTCAATCCACTAACGGAAAGAGGAGTTTTCACTAGATTTGCCAAAAACCTTTACAATGCACTTCTAGGGGTTTCAATAGGTTACACCTTCAATATCTTCCAATGAAAACAATAGAATTTTAGAATTTCACTTGTTTCACCCAGACAATTAGATCAACCGCAAAAGAAACAAATGAATTCTCGATTACAATAGGATTACACCAAGCATCAACTTTTGAGTTATTATCTTTTCGGAAAATTAGTGAACAGTCCAATTTATAGGCCGTTTACTGCTTTTCATCTAGTATAAAAAAATTTAACAAGTAAGGTCCATTTGTATAAAAGTTTTAACGCGCAAAATCTTTTTGAGACAAAAATACTCTATAACAGATAAATTTATCTGTGCCTTTTCAAAACATGTATAAAAACACATATAAATTTATCTGTCTTATTAAAAGTACATGTAAACAACACATATAAATTTATCTGTCTTATTAAAAGCACATGTAAACAACACAGATAAATTTATTTGTCTTATTAAAAGCACATGTAAAAAACACAGATAAATTTATTTGTCTTATTAAAAGCACGTATAAAGAACACAGATAAATTTATCTGTGAATTTTCAAAATATGTATAAAGAACACAGATAAATTTATCTTCCTTTTATTAAAAGCACGCATAAAGAATACAGATAAATTTATCTATACCTTTTCAAAATATGTATAAAGAACAGGCATAAATAAGCAGATAGATAAATTTATCTGTTTGCACTCTATGTGTTCATATGCAAACAAATAAATTTATCTGTTTGCAGAGTATTTTCGGAAGAAATCGTGCAATTGGACCTTGCGCGTTAAAATTTATTTTTTTGGACCTTTGGCTGAAGGCCCCTTATCTTTTTGCCTTAATTATGGATGAATTGACTAGGCATATTTAGGATGATGTTTCATGATATATGTTGTTCACTGATGATATTGTCTTAGCGGATTAGGCTAAGAGTTGAGTTAACGCTAAGTGAAAAAATGTGGACGGAAGCTTTGGAGTCAAGAGATTTTGAGCAAGTAGGAAGAAAACTGAATATATAGAATATAATTTTAACAGTAATAGGAGTATTAATGGTAAAAAAGTAAAAATTCAAAACCAAGATATACCTAAGAGTGAATATTTTTGTGATCTAAGTTTGATTATTAAAAAAAAATAGATATATTGCAAACGATCTAACTCATATAATCTAAATTGGTTTGCTCAAGTGGAGAGGTAATTCCGATGTTCTATGTGATGGATGGATACCTACACAATAAAAAAAAAATTTCATAGAACAACTATTAGACCAACAATTTTATATGGAATAGAATGTTGGGCTAGAGAGAAAGATCACATAAATAAGATGAGTATTACTAAAATGAGAATGTTAAGCTGAATGCGTGGTAAGACTACAAAAAATAAAATTAAGAATGTAAAATATTCGTGAAATGGTAGAAGTCCCACCAAGTGAGAATAAGTTAAAAAAAAATAGATTAGGGTAAATTATACCTACCTCCCTTGAGATTTAAGCTTATCTCAGGGAACTCCCCTGAGGTTACTGAAATGACACTAATCTCCCATGTCAAACTTATCAAGCAGACATCATTTCTTCTTTACTATTTTATGCTTTATTTCACATCATTTCTTCTTCTTCCTCCTTTTTACCCTAACACAATACTTTCTATTTTTTCTCAGTAGTGGAATTGGGATCTCTCCCTTCATCAATCAACCCAACACCCTACAACCTGGACTCAAACCCTAATTTCCTTTTAAAAATCTCCAATTCACCACTCATCTCACCAATTTAGCTCGATTAAGTATGTTCTCTGTGTATTAAACCATATGGGGGAAGCAAAGAACAGATTGGGGATGTTTTCTTGTATATAAGTGTGTGTGTGGTCACAAGTTAGGTGAGAGTACTAAGTAGGATTATCACGTTATACTTTGAGAGTATTGAATAATTATTCTTTGCTGGAATGAGATTGGATATAGTTATACTAACGCATGACCCGTGCCTAAAGGCACGCGAAAAGTATCTAATTTTTATCTAATTTAGTTTGATAAGTTAAATTTTTAATTAATTATAAGATTACAAATATGAAGTAATGAATACTTTTTTCATCTATAATAACACACCATTTCAAGTAATCACATTTCCAAAAACTCAGCTCCTGTGATAATTCTGTGCAAGAATTTCTTGCTCACCAAAGTTTTTTTTTCTCTTTCTTCACTTCTAATTTCTCGATCAATTAAGTTCTCTTCCTCATCTGGGATCACCCTAAACCCAGATGTGAGAATATCTTCTCCGTATTTTTTTTTCTTGAGAAATTGATAGAAAATTGGATTAAATTCTTGGGTGAAAAGTTAAAAGTTAATTTGAATTTTTGGGTGTTCTACTGTTGATCGATCTCCGAATTTTTCTAACGAGGGGGAAAAACCGATTTGAAAGCTCATCTATGTCTGCAAATTATTCCCACCATTAGAGTGAAGCTCTCCATAATCTCGTTCAAAAGCTTCTGACCCCTTATTTTGCCATCTCCCCAAAGAAAAATGAAAACAAATATACATGATTCAATTACAGACCCCAAAGAGAAATGCAAATTGTTAGATATATATGTATCGTAGTAGTATCTTTATTATTATTCTGTGTGGGGGTGTAAAAATGTACTGGTGTGGCCTACCTTTATTATAAATAAGAATACTCGTCTATCCTTTTGGGTACGGCTTCCCATTATTCTTAACATGGTATCAGAGCCACCATAAAACCCTAGTCTCTTTCAGTCTCCAAACCTAGCCTCCATTGCCGACAGCTTCATGCCGAAACCCTAGCCACAATCCTCGCCGACCACGCAACCACGCAAACCAAACCAGCGCCGAAACCCTAGCCACAGTCCTCGCCAACCACGCAACCTCGCAAACCAAACCAGCGCTGAAATCCACCATTACCTCTCGTCTACCATCTTCAACCCTTTCACACTCCTCACCGACCACCAAACCAGTGCCGACGACCAACA
>JAULJZ010157531.1:0-27919 GCA_032270985.1 Heliamphora pulchella | reverse complement strand
GAAGGCAAAAGAAATTAAAAAAATAAATAAATAAAATAATTATATTTATATATATAGAATCTTTGTATATATATATAGCCTTTAGGGTTGGAGGGATTATGAGAAATCACGCCGCTGGAACCATAGTAGTTTAGAAAAAAACAAAAAAACAATATCACCCAATAGTGCGTCGCTGGGAGGAATTTCGGGGGAGAAGTTAAGCCTGTATTTTTGCACGGATCAAGAGCTAAACAAAGTTGGATCGTCGTGATTTTTTAGAGACATGCTTCTGGCATCGTGTTCTTGATAATCAATGGTTTCGTTTTTCAACCGGTAAGATCTAAACTTGCATTTATTTTTTGTTGATCGTTACGAATAATATTCGATTATTTCGGCGTTCGGTTTTCTCCTCGTTCTCCAACCGTTCTTTGTTTTTTTTTAGAAAAAGAGAAGAGTATTAGTCTCTGAATTTGTAAGATTAAGAAAGAGTGTAAACCTTTCGTCTCAAACCGAAGCCGTTATCGTCGTGCCGTCGTAGAAAAGCAATAAAGGTAACCAAAATCATTAGTTTCACAACGCATCGATATTTATTATTTTCTTTTGATTTAAATACCAATTAGTTATTCTATATTAATATGTATGATAAATATTCTGATATTAAGGGATTGTTTTTAATATAAACAATTAATTGAAAATCGAAAAAAAATAATCGAATCACTAGTTTTGTGCCGTTCAATATTTAATTACTTCGATGAATCTTATGATAATTTAGTTGCAGAATTTTTGAATATTTTTAATAAATATTCTGAATTTAAGAGGGTTCACGCCATAAAAAAATAATTAATCAAATAGTCAAACTTTAATCGGGTTTCATAGAAAAAGTAAATTTTTTTTAAAAAAAAGAAGAACGAAAAAAAAGTCATGTAAATACGAAATTCGGATTCAAACTGACACTTGACACATTTTGTTGGATTATAAGATTATTGTGTATCGATTCATACTTGTTTAGATATCTCATGTTGTTATTGATGATCGCATGTTAAGTTGTCGTTTTTCGTTAAAGCTTGATTTGTATCGCAGAATGATTATCAATTTTAGCATGATTTTAACTATTGAGAATGCGTTCATCGGGAGGGTTGCATAAATAAATTTTGCATGCTAAAAATCATAACGGGGATAATTGCGAGGAGTTAGTTGTATGTCGTGATTTGTTGTGGTGATGGATATTATCAAGATGCACCCGTCGTAGGCTGGGCCAGTGTATATTTTAGGGTAACTTATTAGGCAAACACAAATGTATTCTCGGTTGTAATTCTAAGATGATTATCTGGCAGAAATAGACCGTATGCTGGGTCTTTTTATTATCCTAGGATATCATCTGGCTGGAACCGTAGAAACTTCTTGTGTATTAGATTTGATGTTATGATGATGTGGAGGATATGTTTGAGTAGTGATTCAGGATAATCCTAGTTGAAGTTATTAGTAATTAATTAAATTACGATCCATTTTGATATATCTGTTATTTATTTGTTGCTACCTGTTGATGTGATTAGCTATCGATGCATGCTTTACTTGTGATGAGTTTACTGAGTTCTTTGAACTCATGGCTTCGTTTTATGTTGTCCTGGTGATTCAAACACTAGGTTATGAAGTGCAGGATGACGTTATAGAGAAGAACATAGAAGAACAGATAGAACCTTGATTCATGTGAACCTAGGCACCAGAGTCTTTATTATCAGCATTTTTTATTTTCAGTTATTTTTTTTATTATTTTTCGTTGCAAGAACAATGATATAATAACATTTTTGGCTTAATTTTTATTTTTTGAGAAATATTAGAATAAGAATTTTCCTTTCTGTTGTCTAGTATTTCATTTGTCGCTCTAGATGAATTCAAAATTTTTTGAGTCGTTACAGTTGTATACTGAAAATCATGAATTTTATTTTTGTTTTAGTATTTAATTTTATTTTGATAAAATTAATTTTTTATTGTATGAAAATCTTAATGAGTATTGTATGCAATATCATTTCTTTAATATTATATATGGATGCCCTTTATTGTATACAATATTTAATCTGGTGTGTAGAGTAGGCTTGCACATAGAAGACCAGGTTATAGGTTTTTGCATAATATAAGTTTTATTCACAGTTTAAATGGAAATTGACATACCATCAGTACGACTGTAGCACAGAGTTTTAGTAGGCATGTCTTGGTTATGAGAAACAGATAATAGCGTCGTCTATTATTCCGTCCCTCTGTGCGAGTACACTTTGTATGTATTGAACGGGACACATTGAGATAATTAATTTTATACTGAATATATAAATTAATTCACACCTCAAGATTATTATGAGTCTTTATGCTTTTAATCTTGAAATAATTATTATTTGCATAAATTTAATATTTATTGTTTTGATTCATTAGAGGGTGCGATCTTATATGGGTCTATATTCTCGGTGAGTTAGATAGCGGTATTAATTATATGGTAAATATTAATTATTTACAGAATTCACGTCTTGATAGTTCGGGATTAACGATATCCCCTTAAGAAAGCTTATAGTTTTGACCGGACCAAACTCTGCGGGTAGATTTGATTATTCAGTGGTCAGATAAGTTAAGCGAAAGGGTTTAAAGAATTTAAAGATACCGATTAAATTAAATTATTAGTAATAAAATTTAATTAGCGGTTATCAAAAATTTTACCGTGGGGAGATGAGTTGAGTATTTAATAACAGGAGCTCAATGTAAAATGGTTTTGAGATTATGACTTAGAGTGCAGTTATAATTCTTTAGTGGTGTAAATTGTAATTTAGTATTTTATAAAAATTATAGAAACCGCTGCAAGGCTTTATAATTACAGATACCGCTGAGAGGCTTACATAATTTCAAAAACTGCTGAGTACGTATCTGGGTTACACTAGAAGTCTATGTCATAATTACTCCACCGGTCTCTATTGTAGCCCTATAAATATGTGGGTAGGCTGCTGAACCATATTGATAACTCGTCTTTCATGACTATGGTTGACCAGGTCCTACTCGTACCAGTTCTCGAAAGATCGTAGCCCACACAACGTTCAGGAATCACATCAGGAATACAGTAGAAGATTTAACTGGAGCTTCAACTTGGGAATTGAATTCTTAGTTGGAGAATCGACTAAAAAGGTATTCATCTAAATTAAATGTGGTAGCACGGGTTTTATTTTGATCGTTCAGCATAAAAAAAAATTTATCTGGAGCCTGTTTTATCGATTGCTCGTCCAGTTTTTATTTTCGAAAAATCGTTTACAAAATCAATGATCTTGGCAGTTTTTCTCCAACAATTGATATCAGAGCCATTTTAATTTTTGTTTACGGTTTGTCGAGGGGTTGGATAGATTTAGAACTATGATAATTTTGTTTTGCAGGTGTTCTAATTTCGATTTTATGGTCATTATTTTATTCATATTTGATTGAATAGTTTGGATGATTATTTAATTATTTTTAATCACGATCGTTGATCGTGATAGTTTAAATTTTTTTTAGATCAAATATGAGCCTACGGAACATAGGTTTCGACGTAAAAATTATATGTTCTTTAATTTTTTCTAATTTATTATAAAGAAAAATAAGAACAGAATTGAAGATTCGAAGAACACGAAGAACATGCGGAGGCACCGACAGTGGTTTTGGGGTTTACGGGCCGCGAGTCGCGGTGGTTTTTGCACGATTTCTTGACAGGTTTTTCAGTAGTTTGTTTTTTTCGTTGCTATTTTTAGGCATAAAAATAGTATTAAAATAGGTCCCAAAAACACCCTAAAAACTAACACAAAAAATAGCCCACCGACGGCGATTCGGGGCCGTTTTTTGATGGTTTTTGGTGATATTTTTAAGACTAATTTTGAGAAAATTTTTAGGCATAAAATAGCAGTAAAATACTACTAAAAAACAATCCAAACAGATAGAAAAAATAACAGCTAAAAATATGCAAAAAAAAACCAAACAGGCGGCGGCCATGGGCGGCAGTGGTAGCAGCCATTCGGGGCTATTTTTGAGGTTTGCTCGGGACTGTTTTCAAGGCGTTTTTCAAAACAACATATTGCTGGATATTAGTGTTATTATTCAAAAAAAAAGTGAGAGTCGAAATAACCATAGAATGAGGGAGAAAACGGCAGTGGTAGCAGCGACACTGTGCGGCAGCGACGGCAGCTTGTTCGGGCTGTTTCGATTGGGTTTTTTAGGCTATTTTTGTTAGGGATGGCAACGGGGCGGGTTTGGGGCGGGGGTGTGTTCCCCTACCCCCACCCCGTTTATTAGCGGGGCGGGGTCGGGGAAAAATAGTCGGAGAAATGGCGGGGGCGGGGTGGGTGTGGGGGTAGGGGCGTAATGAAAAATATATTTTTCACTTTAAAGAATATTAATACTAACAATAATAGCATGATAACATATTAAAATAATAATATTGATCGATGACTATAATTAAAAATAAAAAAAATATGAAATACAAGTAACAAAATAAAAATAAGTATAATATTTTTGTATTTTAGTTCTATTATATTGTTAAAAAATAAAATTTATATACATATTTATATATTAAAAATATTTAATTTATTTAATTGGGGGCGGGCTGGGGAAAAACGGGACATGGATTACAAACACCGCCCCCAACCCGTTACCTAACGGGTGCGGGAAAAACCCGCATAAAACGGGGTATGGGAAGTGGGGGCAGGGCGGGTATGGGTATAATTGTCATCCCTAGTTTTTGTTTCAATTTTTGACAGAAAATTAGTATTTTTGGAGAGTTATTTTTTTTTAAAAAAAAATAAAAAAATAACGTTGAAAATGGAGCTCGAAAGTTGCGACAAGGAGCGACGCGAGTGGCGACAGCGGCGTCGGTGGGTGATCGGCGGTGGTGCTATTCTCGAGGTGTCCTGGAGCTATTTTCTGATATACGTTGATCGAGGAGTGTTTTATATGTATAACACTACAAATCAAGAAGTCCTGGTAGGATTTAGATGCCGACAAGCAGCTGTTTCAAAGGATTGAAACACTTGACGCCTATCTGATAACAGAAAACTGAAATTCATCAGAATTTTTATTTGATAATAAAATCGAGATATATGCATATCTTACATTTATATTCTTTCAAACTGCGTTGATGATGTATATCTGTTTTATATATTCTTGTTAATTTAATTAATTCAAAAAAATTTGGTTTTAATTAAATATTTTATAAAATAAAATAATGTTTTTTTAATTAAATAGAAAAACTTTAGATATTTTATTTTTTACAAAATAACACGTTTAAGATAATTTTTTTATTAAATCCGATATTTTGAAAAAACATGGGTATTAATTTTAAATTTTAAATTAATTAAATAGAAAAATATTTAATCAAAATAAATTATTATTTTTGAAAAATGTATGACATAAAATAAAATAATTGAATGCCTTTAATCACTACCTGAGTTAAAAAACTAAAAGAAAAACTGTGCATTCATCGAATTTTTTTTGTTACGCATTAAAACACTAAAAAATAATTTGGCAAACTGAAATCTTTGAAATCATGTACACGAAAAGATATTTTGAATTCTTTCAGATAGTGTAGTTTTTGAAATTAATAAATTTATTTTAATTAAACAAATTTATATAATCCTCAAAAATATTGTTAGTGTGGATCACTTCTCCATCTGAAGAGTTCATTGTGAAGCGATTGATTTGAGATTAGATAATGGTTATCACCTAACTGTAACTAAATAGTATCCTCTCCATCTGAGTCACTGCTATTATTTACTAGATCGAAACTATGTCAGCTATTTAATTTTACTTGGCAGGGTCAGTTGCCTAGATAGTAAAATTAATAGGAATTGACCTGTCTGGACAAACGATGGATAATAAACGTCATTCCATCAAAGCATGCTATTCATCGGGTACTAAGCTGCTGGCGATTTTTTTTAAAATGGTAGAGAAAACCAAATTAAAATAAATTCAAAATTTTACTCGTCATAATTAACAGTTATTTTTAATTATGTAATTCTTAAGATTAAAATGACTTTCAATCATCTCGCGTCAATATTTAAAGAAAACAAATTAATAGGACCAAACTATGTAGACTGAAAAAAAAAATTAGACATTATCTTAACTGTTGAGGATTATAAGTTTGTATTAACTGAGATTTGTCCACCAGTACCTAACGAGGGGACAACCAAACAGAAAACTCTGACCCATCAGAAGTAGCAGAAAGCCGATCAGATGACTTGCTATTACATTTTGGCTTTCATGTCAATTGTTTTGCAATATCAGCATAAGTCTATGCCCAGTGCCTATGACATAATTATGAACCTCAAAAAAATATTTTGGAATCAAAATCGTGCTGCTAAGTAGGTGGCCATGAAGTCTCTTATGAATAGAAGCATAACTGAAGGCACCCTAGTTAGGGATCATATTCTGAAAATGATCAGTCTTCTGAATAAATCGGAGATCTTAGGAGTTGAAATTGACGAGAAAACCTAGGTCGATATCTTACTTCAGTCACTGCCTAATAGCTTTAAGCTGCTCTGCCTGAATTATACTATGAATAAGCTTAGCTTTTCATTGGCAGAACATCTTAAAGAACTTCAAGTAGCCGAGGGTGTTCTTAGAAAGTTAAGTTCTGTGTATATGGCTGAAAAAAGTTCTTCCTCTAAGCCGAAAGAAAAGAAAAAAAAGGGTTTAAAAATAAGGAGGCACAGGTCCAAAAGCAGTTAAAGGACCAAAAACTGGAATGAAAAAGATGAGATGCAAGTGCTATCACTGTAACAAGTTTGTGCATTGAAAAATATAGTGTTCAATTTTTCTCAGTAAGGAGAACAAACCAGGTATTTTCTGTTCACTGGTGATTGAAATATATTTTGCGGTATTATCTACTGATACCTAGTGTCTAGATACGGGAACCACTGATTATGTCTGCAATTTTTTGTAGGGGTTCTAAAAAATCAGGTAGCTCAGTGATGAAAAAGTATACCTACATATGGGTAATAATACAAGGGTGGTAGCAGTTGCATAGGAGATGTCACTCTCAATTTTAGTAGAGATAGGATTTTACTTCTAAAAGATTGTCTTTATGTACCTTCGATTAAAAGAAATTTAATTTTGATTTCGAGTTTAATAAAGAACAAATATTTTGTTCATTTTAATGATTATGTGGTTGTTAATAAAAATAAATATTTTATTTGTTTTAGTACATTAGTGAATAATCTGTATGTTGTATCTCCTATTTCTTCTACACTGCAACTAACTTAATTAAATAATACATCTTATTTACCATATAAGAGAAAGTTTTTTTTTTAATGAGCCAAATATTTTTTTGGTACTTACGCTTGGGTCATATTAATCTAAAAAAAATAAACAGACTGGTAGAAGATGGACCTTTGAGTTCATTTGAAGTGTAGGCACTTCCAGTATGCGAATCTTCTTTAGATGGTAAGATGATCAAGAGACCCTTTTCAACGAAAGGCTATAGAGCTAAAGAATCGTTGGAATTAGTTCATTCTAATGTATGTGGTCCAATAACAATCCGGGCTAGAGGTGGCTTTGAGTATTTCACCAGTTTTCTTGATGACTACTCAAGATAAGAATACATTTACCTGATGTGCCGTAGTCTGAATACTTTGAAAAATTTAAAGAATTCAAGGCGGAGGTGGGGAAGTGTCTAAGTAAAAGTATCAAATCACTACGATCCGACCGTGGCGGGGAGTACCTTTTTGGAGAGTTTAGAAACAACTTGTCATCGAAAAAGATTATATCCCAGTTGACTATACCGGGCACTTCGCAGTAAAATGGTGAGAAGAAATAAGGAATAGGACTCTTACAGAGTTGATAAGGTCCATGATGAGTTATTCAGGATTACCCGATTCGTTTTGAGAACTTGCATTAGAGATAATAGCTTACATTCTAAACTTGGTACCTTCTAAGTTAGTACATTCTACTCTCACAAAATTGTAGACTGGGCGTAAGCCTAATTTGGGATATATTCGGATTTGGAGGTGTCCAACACATGTACTAGAAGGGAACACGGGTAAATTGGAACCGAGGACAGAAATTTCTTTCTTTGTCGAGTATCCTAAGGGGATGAAGGGTGGTTTATTTTATAATCCTAAGAATCAAAAGGTCATTGTTAGCACCAATACTTGATTCTTAGATGATGATTATATTATAAACCACAAGTCACTGATATTCTATTGTCTCATCATAGTGGAAGGATTATCGGGACAGATGCAAATCACGAACAGGGTACTGGTGCACAGAGTTCAGATTCTGCACAACGTGTTACTACTAGTGCACAAACACAGGTAGTGCCTCATCGTAGTGGGAGGATTGTTCGTTAACCTGATCGGTATGTGTTTTGGGGAGAGTCTTTCGACATGATCCTAGTAGAACTAGATACCGAATTCTGTAATTACAATAAAGCACTTCAAGACAAAGATGTAAATTTTTGGCAAAAAGTTATGAATTCAGATATGAAATCTATGTATTCTAATCAGGTCTAAAAACTTGTAGAATCACTCAAAGGGATAAAACTCATTGAATGCAAATGAATCTATAAGAGGAAGAGATGAGCAGACAAAAAGGTTAAAACATTCAAAGCTAGACTTATTGCAAAATGGTTCACTCAAAAATAAGGAATCAATTATGAGAAAACTTTTTTACCGGTAGCCATGCTTAAGTCTATCCGAATTCTCTTATCCATTGCTGCTCATTTCGATTACAAAATTTGATAAATAGATGTCAAGACAACTTTTCTTAACGAAAGTCGTAACGAGTGTATATGGTACAACCAGACGGTTTCATAGTAAAGAATTAGGAGCACATGTTGTGTAAGCTTAAAAGATACATTTATGAACTTAAGTAGGCATTGAGATTTTAGAAAACTCGATTTGATTAAACCATAAAATCTTATGATTTTGATTATAGTCCAGATGAGTCCTGTGCGTATAAGAAGCATGACGGAAGCGTGGTGGTTTTTCTAGTACTTTATGTAGATGACATCTTGCTCATCAATAATGATGTGGGGGCATTATCTATGGTAAAAGTAAGGTTATTTGGACAGTTCAATATGAAGGACTCTAGAGAAGCTAGTCACATTTTATGGATTAAGCTTGTACGAGATCAAAAACAAATAATGTTGAGTTTATCACAAGCAAAGTATATCAATGATATCCTTACTCGTTTTACCATGCAGGATTTTAAGAAAGAGTTTCTCCCTTTAGGCATAGAATCACTCTATCCAAGGATCAGTGTCCTAAGATACCTGATGAGATAGAAAATATGAAGACAATTCCTTATGTTTTGGTAGTAGGAAGCCTAATATATGCTATGCTTTAAACTAGACCCGACATCTGCTTTACCGTTGGCATGGTTAGGACATATTAGTCTAACCCAGGGTAAGAGCATTGGACTACGATAAAGAATATAATCAAGTATCTAAAAAGAATTAAGGATTATATATTGATTTACCAGGCAGATAGACAAAGATTTCTATAAGTTTACCTCATGATATGTATTCACCTTAGGAGGTGGAGCTATTAGTTGGAGGAGTATCAAGAAGTCATGCATTGCTGATTTCACCATGGAAAACGAATATGTGGCAGCTTCTGAAGTAGCCAAGGAGGTCGGTTGGATCAAAAACTTCCTGTTGGATCTAGATGTGGTCCATTCAATTTAATCGGCTATTACACTTTATTGTGATAATAGCAGAGCAGTTGCAAACTTGAAGGAACCAAGAGTCCACAAGAAAGAAAAGCACATTGAGCGTAAGTATCACATGATACGAGAAATTATAGTGAGAGGTGATGTTGCTGTGATCAAGATTGCATCAGGAGACAATCTTGCAGATTCTTTTACAAAAAGCTTACCAGTTAAGACTTTTGATAGTCATGTAGAGGGTATGGGAATTAGGTGTATGACAGCAAAAGTTTACGTGTAAATAAAAAATTGTTAGGGTTGTATACTAAAAATCATATATTTTATTTTGACTTTAGTATTTAATTTAATTTTAATAAAATAAATTTTTTTATTTTATAAAAATCTTAACGAGAAATGTATGCAATATCATTTCTTTAATATTATGCATAGATGTTCTTTATTTTGTATAATATTTAATCTAGTATATAGAGTATGACTTGCACACAGAAGACCAGATTATAGGTTCTTACAGAATATCAATTTTTGTTCACAGCTTAGATGAAAATAGACATACAATCGGTACGACTGTAACACTGAGTTTTAGTATGCCTGTCTTGATTACGAGGAACATATAATAGTATCTTCTATTGTTCCGACTATCTGTACTAGTACACTTTGTGTGTATTGAACGGGACACATTTGGGTAATTAATTTTATACTGACTATATAAATTAATTCACACCACAAGGTTATTATGAGAGTGCTTATGCTCTTAATCTTGAAATAATTATTATTTACGTATGTTTAATATTCGTTGTTTTGATTCACTAGGAGGTGCGATTTTATATGGGTTTTTATTTTTTGTGAGTTGGATAGCGGTATTAATTATATGGTGAATATTAATTATTGACAGAATCTACGTCTCGATAGTTCGGGATTGACGATACCCCCTTAAGGAAACTTATAAGTTTTGACCGGGCTAAACCCTGCATATGGATTTAATTGGCCGGTATCGAGAATCTTAACGTGGGGAGATAAGTTAAGCATTTAATAACAAGAACTCATTGCAAGATGGTCTTGAGATTATAACTTAGAGTACAGTTATAGTTCTTTAGTAGTGTAAACTGTAATTTAGTATTTTATAAAAATTACAGAAATTGCTGCAAGATTTTTATAATTACAGATACCGTTGAGAAGTTTGTATAATTACAAAAATCGCTGAATACGTATCTGGATTACACTAGAAGTTTATGTCATAATTACTCTACAGGTCCCTACTGTAACCCTATAAATATGTGGGTAGGCTGAACCATATTGTAACTCGTCTTTCAAGACTAAGATTGAACAGGTTCTATCGGTACTAGTTCTCGAAGGATCGTAACTCACACTGCGTTTAAGAATCGCATTGGAAATACAATAGAATGTCTGACCGGAGCCTTAACTCGGGAATTGAATTCGTATTTAGAGAATCGACCAAAAAGGTATTCATCTGAATTAACTATGGTGGCACAGATTTTATTTTGATCGATCGACATCAAAAGTTTTTATCTAGATCCTGTTTTGGCGATTGCCCATTCAGTTTTTATTTTCGAAAAATCGTTTACAAAATCAATGATCTTGGTAGTTTTCCTCCAACATGATTATGGCACAGATCGTCAGAAGCACGACCAATCTTATCGAAGCATAGGATATCACACATTCGGATTTCGAGTCAGAACGGATAACAATTGCATGATCTTCTTTTTTATAATCACAGACATTAAAGACGAAAACTAAATAATTAAATTAAAAACTCGTTGATCAAAAGTCCACGTCTCAAAAATCATACAACAAATTAAATCTAAATTGAAAAAGAAATAAAATTCGAACTACTCCTAAAATATCAACTGGGGGTTTATCATCCCTTAAGAAAGAACAAGGTTTAGTCGCTCATATTGGGGCTCAAATCCATGATAAAATAAAAAAGAAATGAGTCCCGAGCCTCCGTCTTTGACTTTTCGACACTTTCCCGAACCTTCAGAGTTGCTTCTAGATGAGTCTTGAGCTTGAGTCCTCATAGTTCAAAATGTTTTGAGTTGATAGCCATGCCTCCTATTTATTATACTAATCCATATCCCTTGGTTGTGAAGTTTGATTCAAACTATGACAGCTCATTCCGTCCAGACGGTTCTCGTTCCATCCGAATGCTTTTGCTCCAGTAGGTATTCCGTCCGGACGCAGATCAAGTCCATCTGGACGAAATTGTTTCTGCCATAATTCCGTCCAAACACGGATATGTTTGTCCGAACAAAAATGTCTCTATTAGAATCCCGTTCGGATGCTGATAAATTCGTCTGGACAGATCTTTGCATTAATTCCCTCTTTATCCATTGTCTTTTTTTGTCCCTTTTTTACACCATTTTCTCTTCCACGTCACCGCCTTTAACTCTGTTAAACAAAACACTACAAAACACATTATGAAACACAACATCGAGGCTTAACACAGTATATTTTGTAAGATTAGATCGGCACTTTTACGTACAGATCATACCCTCAACTTTCACTTTGTTAGTCCTTAAGCAAAGAAAACAAACAAAAAGAAAAGACTCAAATCACAGATGCCACAAACGATTTTGAAGAGTGAAAAAAATAAACAGTAATTTTTCTACCCCCAACATCGAACTCATAAACTTTCTTGGTCACTGCCATTTTTACAAATTATTTGTCACAGACTTGAACTCAGCGTGTGTGTTGACTCGGCCACTTTTTAAGAGTATTCTGCTTATGAACAATTGAAGTTCGAACTCTTATTAAAACTATGTCTCGACTTTAATTCTTACTTTGATGTTCACTCACAATTATTCTTTTAGAAACTAGTTTCTATATAGGTGCACTCGTTGTATGCGGCAAAGGTTATATACAAACAAATCGAGTATAAGTTTGCATACTTAAGACACAAAAAAGACATTAAATACAAACAATGACTCTTAATCCCATGATAGGAATGCCAAGTATTGAGAATATCAAATGTATGCTTTATTTGTCCTTTTCAATCAATTATTTTCACACATTATACTATGTCATTCTTAGGATCAAATAAAAAACTTTATTTTTGGTTGTAGAGTTAGGTAAAAAAAATGTGCATAAAGGCTAGGATTGAGTGTATATAATGTCCTGGAACAGGTTATTTTCTAAATACTACTTATTTCTCACTTTCTTTTATTTTTCACATTCACCAATCCAAAGCCAACTTTTGCTTTTATACCACACATAAAAGGGTCTCATGCTACAATACGAGTAAAATACATAGGGGTATAGTCCGGGTAAACCAAATCATCAGATTTTGACGTATACCTTTTATTGGAAACCTACAAAGTCGCAATCCTGACTGCGGGAGCAGACCTTTTTGAGATTCATTCTTGCATTCCAGTCTAACTCTCCTTTCTGTCTGTCACTGGATCTCCACTACTTTACTTGCGACTTGAGCTAGCAGACTGAGCTTTAGCTTGAGCGAGAACGAAGGCAGACATCTCTTTTTTTGACTGAACTGCTTGAGCTGGAGCTTTGGACTCGACGAGGTATTCCATATTTTGCCATTCAATCAATCATTGTTTTTTTTTGTATCACTCAATTGCCCAATTTTTTTTCCTTTTTTATTGTCGATTTTATTGTACCTATATAACTACTTAACATGTTCACATGACATTTTTAGATATAGCAGGAGATTAAGAAAAAAGCTTACATATATTAGGCTCAAAAGACTGAGGTTAATTGAATAATAAGAATACGAGTGTGCTCAAATATATAAATATGGCCTAAGATCATTTCCTAAGTTTGACATAGTCCTTTGCATAGTCTTTATTTTTAGAAAATTTCAAATAAAACTTACAATGATCATTCTCAATTTTCGGCCACAATAAATGAAAAACAAGATTATTCAATGGTAAATGCTAAAAAAAAGTTTGAGATGTGAGTAAATTTAAAAATATCCATCAGAAAAGAAATAAAGTCTAAAAAACTCATTAAGGGTTAAATCTCCAACATCCATTAGCATGAAACTAATTAAGTAGTTAAGTGCATAGTACAAATATGCTAAGTGTACAAGTTTATGGTTTATTTTATGTAAAAATTTTAGTATGCCCAAAAACTTACACTCCTTTTTAATCCGAGGTATTAAATCCACAGTTTAAAATTTTAAACTCCCAATTTTTTTTACAAGTGCAAAAATTACCCCTAACTTGAATAAGACACTGTCCTCAGTGAATAAAGGCAGACATAATATAAAAATGAGGAAAAGTACACCTGTGCAAAAGTTGCAATCCATACTATGTATAACCTTTAACAATATCTCCAAACATCCATACATATTAAAGAGAAAACATAGGATAGATAAAAAAAAAAATTGAGAAAATAGAAATGGAAACTTTTATTTTATTTATAATTGATGTGTAGATAAAAAAACAAAAGTGACCGAAGGGCCTACAAAATGTGGATACTAACTGTGGGAACAGGGAAAAAATTTAAAGGCAAAAAAAATCAAAGAGGTGGGTGCGGGGGGGGGGGGGGGGGGGGGGGGGGGTGGGGGATTCGTGCTAAGAAGCCAGGCCAAAGTGTGCTAGGAGCAAATGGAGCTGTTCCTAAGTTGTGGAATGTCCCTCCTCCAGATGGCCCAACTGATTGTTCAAGACCTTATAAGCGTACTCGGTGAAGGTCCACAAAGAGGAGAAGGGTGAAGAGTGTGAGGACAAAGGTGCTCTATCTCCCAACTCACCCTGCTTTGGGGCAAGGGGTGTTCGGGGATGGCACAACTTCTCAATGAGAGCCGGCTCTTCGACCAATTCGCCTGAGTATAGGTTTGAAGCATAAGGTCAGTGGGTTTGGTGAGAAGGAAACGACAAAGAGGTGGGGGTAAGTAACTGTGGCCCAGAAGATGGGGGGAGATGATGTTGACATATGGAAGCTTGCGGTTCCGCAGTTGTGCTATGAATTTTTTCATCTTCGCGATCATCATTTGTGGGATGAAAAGCTGCACGCCGGTGTGGAGGGCATAGAGGTCTTGGAGAACGGCCCCCCATCTTTCATCCTTGTGATCCATCGGAAAGACATTCCAATGGAGAATGACATCTACGAACAATTGAGGTTCGGAGAGATCGCCGTGGTGGGCAAAGGTGGCCCTGGGTTTGGGCTTGCACTTCAGTGATGGCGGCGGTCATGTTCGCAACATAGATGGCCTTGAGTATCGGGTCCCGGTGGTTGGCAACTTCGTCCCCATTGGTGCTGAAGATGAAGAGGACGGTGGCAATATCGTGGGCACCGAATTGGAAGGTGATGCCATCTACTACTAACTATAGGAGAGTGGTGTCATCTGTATCTTTGGTGGTGTCTACCTTTTTCAGGTTTTGGTAGAAGAGCTGGATGATGCGGAGATGAACCTCGAACGGGTCGAAAAGGGCTGCCAGACCCCGGGATCGGGGAAGGTTGATGCCCTAGGAGAAATAGACATCAAAGGTGAGAAAGGCTTCTCCCATCAGGAAGTTCATAAGGACGTAGAGGTCCCGATTGGCTCAATCAGTGGAGATAGTGGTGGATGATGTAGGGATATTGGAATGTCCCCGCTTGGCTGGTCGATAAGAAGAGGAAGCCATAGTAGAAAAAGAGGTGGAGAGGCTAAGAGATAAAAGGATCATAGGTAGGAGAATGAGAGAGCAAAAGGATGGTGAGAATGGCTGGAGGGATCGAATTTATAGAGGTTGGCCAATTATATGGTGGATATTAATTATTGACGGAATTCAAATCCCAAAAAATCAGAATTAATGATACCCCTTAAGAAAGTTTATAAATTTTGACCGAACCAAATCTTACAGGTGGATTTTATAATCTA
Source organism: Heliamphora pulchella (assembly GCA_032270985.1). Classification (NCBI taxonomy): domain Eukaryota; kingdom Viridiplantae; phylum Streptophyta; class Magnoliopsida; order Ericales; family Sarraceniaceae; genus Heliamphora; species Heliamphora pulchella. The sequence goes on along the minus strand of JAULJZ010157531.1, from coordinate 12,441 downwards.
ACAGTCAAATAAGTTAAGCGGGAGATCATAAAAATTTTTCAAAAAAGCTGATTAAATATAATTATTAGTAATTTAATTAATCAGCGGGTATCTGTAATCTTAATGTAGAAAGAATAAATAAGTATTTAATAACAGGATCTCAAATACTTTAATTTTGAGAATAAGACTGGGAGTACAATTATAATCTTTTAGTGGAATGAATTATAATTTATATTTTTATGAAATTACTTCTGAATTGAGGTAGAATTTCATAATTACTTTAGAATCTCACGTCTTATTTACTCTACAAGTCTCTACTGTAGCTATTTAAATACTGTTATAAATCATGATACCGTAATTTATATTATTCAGTCTGTGATTAGGTGGCTAAAGTTTCCATGTTCTCTGAAAACCTAAGCTTAACCAAGACGGGTTTTGAAGTACACGAAGAACGTAACCCACACTACGATTGAGTTTTAGCATTTGGGAATACAGTAAAAGGGTTGTGTTGGAAATTTGATTAGAAGTTAAAAACTGCGACGAATTGTTGACTAAAAATTGTTACAGCAATCGAAATCAATTCAACCATATTTTGAAAAGTATAATCATGAAACTAACTTTAGGAGTATTATCGGGTTTTATATTTGATTGTTCGATATCCAAAGTTTTACTCTGGAACCTGTTTCGGCATTTGTCCGTCCGAATTATTTTTAACTAAAATTATAAACATAATTTTAAGATCTTGGCTGTTTACCCCAACAAGTAATTCATTCTCTATAGTGGTATAGTTTAACTGTGCGTCAGTGAGGGTCTTACTGCCGTAGTACATGGCATGTGAGACTCGGTTCACACGTTGACCTAAAATAACTCCTATAGCGTAGTCAGATGCATTAAACATGATTTCGAAAGGTAAGGACCAATCGAGTGAATGTATGATGGGTGGCGTCGAAAGGTCATCCCTGAGCTACTCGAACGCTCGAAGGCTCGAAGGCTCGAAGGCATGACTCATCGAAGAAAAAAGGTGTATCTTTGGTGAGGAGGTCACACAATGGTTTGGATATCTTTGAAAAGTCTTTAATGAACCAATATTAAAAATCGGCGTGTCCTAGGTGTTGGAGGCTAACTGCCAAGATCCATTGATTATGAACATGATTCGAGTCAAAACAAACTAGACAGACAAATGCCAAAATCGGCTCCAGATCAAAAGTAAACCTAGTATATACTCCCAAACCTAGATTAGAGTTATACCTTAAAAAATCTAGTATGATTGATTTCGATTGCTGCAACAACTTTTAATCTAGAAACTTTCGCAGATGTAGACTTCAAGTTGAAGCTCTAAATTCATGCCTTCTGTTGTATTCCTGAATGCTAGAACACGTCTGTAGTGTAGGCTACCTTAAATGTGCTCTTTACAACCCCCTCTAGCCACCAAGAAAATACGTGAAAATTCTAGTTGTATATGACGTGTATGTTTGGCTAAGGCTGCATAACAGTATATAAATAGGTTATAGCAGGGACATATGGAGTAATATAACTTGGGATCCTAATGTAATTATGAAAATTTACCTCAACGTAAAAACAATTTCATAAACATATTAATTATAATTCATTCCACTAAAGAATTATAATTGCACTACCAGCCATATTCTCAAAACTAAATATTCGAGCTCATGTTATTAAATGCATATTTAATCTCTCTACTTTAAGATTTTTGACACTAGCCGATTAAATTAAATTACTGACAATTATATTTAATCGATTTCTTAAATTAATCCTTTAAAGCTTAATTTATTTGATTGCCAGATAATTAAATTCACATGTAGGGTTTGGCTCGGTCAAAACTTATAAGTTTTCTTAAAGGGGTATTATCAATTCCAATCTTTCGGGACGTAGATTCCATTAATAATTAATATTCACGATATAATTAATATTGTTATCCAGCTCGTCAGGATTATAAACCCATAAAAGATCGCACCCTTTAATGAATTAAAATAACGAATATTAAATATACATAAATAATTAATTATTTCAAAATTAAGAGTACAAACAATCATAATAACCTTAGAGTGTGAATTAATTTATGTAGTCAGTATAAAATTAATTACCTCAACATGATCATGTTCAATACACACAAAGTGTACTAACACAGCGAGTCAGAATAATAGGTAATACTATTATCCGTTTCTCGTAACCAAGATAGATCTGCTAAAGTTCTGCGCTATGGTCGTATCGATGGTTTATCCAGTTCTATCTAAATTATAAACTAAAAATTTATATTTCATAAGAACCTTTAATCTGGTCTTTCATGTGCAAGTCAAACTCTACACACCAGATTAAAGACTATGTAAAATAAAAGACATCCACGCATGATATTAAATAAATAATGAGATGTATACATTGTTCATTAAGATTCTCATAAAATTAAAAAATAATTTTATTAATAAATAAAATTAAATACTAAAATTTAAAAAATTATGATTTTTAGTATACAATCCTAACACTAGAAATGAACGAATCTGACGGACGAAAGCAAGGGGTGAAATATTAGAAATGAGATCGATTTTAGCTTTATCAACTTCAATCCCTCTTTTTGGCACTGTGTGACCTTAAGACTATTCTATGTTGAACTATAAAATGGCTCTTCTCCCAACTGAGTACCAGATTGGTTTTCATGTATCGTTTAAGAACCTTAGTCATGTTTTGGAGACAATCTTCAAATGAGAATCCAAAGACTGCGAAATTGTTCATGAAGACTTCTAAGAACTTCTTGACTATGTTAGAGAAGATTGCCATAATACACCGTTGAAAAGTTGCTAGTGCATTGAATAGGCCAAAAGGCATGCGCCAATAAGGGAAAGTGCCAAATGGGCAAGTAAAGGTGGTCTTCTCTTGATCCTTAGGATAGACATGTGCCTAATTGTACTCAGAGTAGCCATCTAGGAAGCAAAAAAAGCTCTAACCTGCTAAGTGTTCTAAGACTTGATCAATGAAGGGTAGCGAAAAGTGATCTTTCTTACTCATGGGGTTCAACTTTCGGTAGTTAACACACACTTGTCAGCCAGTGGTGGTACGTGTGGGTATCAACTTTTCTTTGTCATTTTGCACAACAGTGAGCCCGTATTTTTTAGGGACTACTTGGGTTGGGCTTACTCACTTATTGTTAGAAATTGTCACATCCCAAACTCCGGGGCACGTGAAACACTCACAAACAACCAAATATCAGACCCAACCCGAGAATACACTTTCAAGATAAACCATACATGCATTGTATATAATCGCTAAACGGCTTACATTACACGGTCCCAACGCCATAAAATATATTATAGCATGCATGTTAAAAACGAGCAAAAAGAAATACTACGGATCTTCTCCCCCTCCGGCACCTCCAGATCAACCTGCGTGACCAGTACTTGAAAAACATTTTAAATCCCACACCATAAGCCAAAACTCGGCAGAAACTAGACAAAGCATGCAATATAACCTAAACATACTAGGAAAACGAGGTGTAGTTTTAAACTCTCTTTCAAACCTTAAAACAGTTTGAAAACAGTTTTAGATCACGACTCGCACGAGCCCCAAAGATAACAGTTATATATATGCAACACATGAATACATAACCAAACCGACTTTCACAAGCCCCGACAAGTTAGCTCATGCAATCCATGCACTGCGCCTAACACACTATGAGCAACACACTATGAGCAACACATATCTCTCAGGACCTCGTTTTCGTCCTTCAGATTCACACGCACTACCTTTAGGATCACGTTTTTGTCCTTCAGATACCCACATGCACACACACAACACAACGATCTTCTCGAGCTTTCACCGAAGGACCACTTTCTCGGGCTTTCAACTTTCTCGGGCTTTCACCGAAGGACCACTGTCCCAACTAACATTTCTCGAATTTTCACCTGCCCCATCTAACATTTTTCAGGCTTTCACCGAAGGACCACTGTCCCAACTAACATTTCTTGTTAACTAGGGTTAACATATATCGGACCACGATTCCGTCCAACGTTTGCCAAGGCTATCATTCGTACCAATATCACGTAAGATCACATTTTCGTCTTACATCATGCATAAATAAAACTAAGTTATAAATGCACAAAATCACATATAACCTACACGTCGTGACACCACCCGTCACATAACCGACATCCAATCACATGGACAACCAACAACCCACAAAATCACGCCTAACTCAAAAGCCAACACTCAACCCATAAGCCCCGATTTTCACAAACCAATACCTTTCCCAAAAAGGACCACAGGCCCGAATACACCCAACACGGCCATTACAAATCCACGACGCCTACCTGTGCCCAACACAAACCCAACGGCAAACCACGCACCTAACCGTGCACCACACCCACATCTAAACATGCACGTCACCCCCGAGGACGGCACTTAAACAAACATCTGAGGCCACTACACAACCCCCGAAACCGCAACACGATCAACCGAACCCCAAAACCCAACCACCAAACCACAAACACACAACCCAACACCTCAGTTGACTAGACCCCAACCTCCAGTCGACTGAAAACTCTCGGGAAAAGCCAAAAACCCAAGACAGAATGAAGTCAGTCGACTGACCTCTAAGTCTAGTCGACTGAACCCCAAGAACCAAGATCCAGTCGACTGATCATCAAGATCCAGTCGATTGACCTCCCTCGAAATCTATTTTTATGCTGCGGTTTTTGCCTCCAAAATCTCGATTCGACACCTCAAAACCTCCGTCCAACACCTTCGAACATCCACACGCCTAGACCTAACACCCAGATCACGAAAGAAACTCTCGACACTAGATTTCATCCACCGAAATCGACTAAAAATGAGTTTTAACCCAAAAACCCAACTTGAACATAAAATCAGATCTACAACAATCTAATTGGTAAAAACACATACAATTATACATAGCACCCTTATAAGTTATGAGAGTCTAGGATCCTACCTTGGCGAGTTAAAAACTCGATACCTCGAACCACGTGCAAAACCAAGCTTCACCGGAATAAAATTCTGTTGGGATATATGCGTAGACCACGATGCCAAAAGCAAGGATCCGTTGTCTGATCGTCAGAAATCGAGCCCTAGGCCCCCGAGAACTTAGAGAGAAGGTACAGGGAAAGTAGAGAGAAAAAAAAACTTACAGGAGATGTTTTAAAAATATCTTTTGAAAATATCTAACTCCAGATATTTATAGGCCTCCAAAATATCTTTTTTTTTAAATTTTTTGAAATTCACACTGCAACGCCCCATGGCCCCGGGAACTAACCCCGCATGTATATGTAACCCCGATCATGCATCAAAAGCATATAAAAACATGCTATCACATAAACACGAAATGCGCGTCGAAAAATGTCAAAAAAGAAAACGGATCAGGGTCTCGCAGCTCTACCCCCTTAAAAAAATTTCATCCCCGAAATTCAACATAAGGTCAAAAGAAACAACCCCATCGATCGCAATCAACACAGGCACATGAGATGGTTAGCCAAACAGTTCCTAGAATATAGTCAAATAAGGTTAGGCATCCTAAACAATGACCAACTATCTCAAAGACATGGGATCTACAACTCACCCCAACCTCACATCGTCACCAACCACTACCTCAACACAGCACATCACCCACGGAGTCCATCACCCAACTCCCAAACAGATACAATAAAGAAATTGGCCCAAATCCTGCACACTCAGTAAGTACCTCTGCTAGCTGAAGGCATACCTGCATCCTCCGGCACAACTGGCGTCCTAGAAGAACTGGGAGCTATAAGGGCATACGCTCATGGCAGTGTCGCTCTATCCTGTTCGCCATAACCTGGCGCTGTCGGCTGCCGTACTGACTGAACTGAAGTTCCCCTATCTGTTGCTCGGGAAGTCTGGCCTACAGGATGATACTGTTGATCCTGCACAAATGAATCCTCTGGTGTGCCCGCTGTACTCTGCGTACTCTCTCTTTGGCGGCAATCCCTATAAATAGGTCCAAGCTGGCCACATCCATAACAAATCTATGACTCCCTCCCCTGTGACTGAACCTATACCAAACCCTGGGACTGCTTTCGCTGAGGGCAATCCATTACACGATGTCCGAGCTGCCTGCATCGAAAACAACAGAACTCATACTGCTCTGGCCTTCCCGTTGAGACTATGGGAGGTGAGGATGCAGAAGACTGTGGATGATACGACCCCATTGGATCCGAACTCAGACTAGACGTCCGTTGACGCTTATCATTGCGTCCCCGAGACTGTGCACGTCCCCTGTCCTGCTGACTCCTACCATCTCCGTCTCTACGCGTCTCGTTCAGAGTGTCTTCTACCTTCATGGCGGTCTCCACTAACTCCGTAAAAATATGCATCCCGATTGCTGCCACTCGATCTCTAATAGCGGGCCTCAAACCCATCTCGAACCTCTTCGTACGTAACTCATCAGTGGGCACAATCTCATGTGCAAGCCGGGATAAGCTAGTAAACTCAGCCTCATACTCGACTACTGTCATCATCCCCTGAGTCAGGAAAAGGAAGTTCTCTCTGTACCGATCCCTCAAAGTCGCGGGAAAGTATTTCTCTAGAAATACCTTCGTGAATGCCTCCCAAATGCCTCTGACTGTAGTCCTAGCAAACTTCCACCACATGTGAGCACTCCCCATCAGTTGGAAGGCAGCAAAAGAAACCCGCAACTCATCCTCCTCAATCTGTAACGTGTCCAAAATCCTGGTGACCAGCTCCAGCCATTCAGTAGCTACCGTGGGGTTGGGATCCCCAAAAAAGGTAGGAGGGTCCAGACGTAGGAACTCGCGCATTGCGACCATCACCCTTGGCTCAGGTACACTCTCTCTCCCCATAGAGGCCTCAGCCAGTTACCGAATGGAGCCAACCATCTCACGCTACAGATCTTCGTCAACAGGTCCTTGGGGTGCATTAGCATCCCCAATATCTGGGACTGGAATGTCCCTTCGGCCAAAACCACGGCCACGGCCATGTCCTCCCCGCGTGGACATCGCGTCTATAGGAAATAGATAGAACATGAGACGCAGCACATGCATGAACATAAACGCTAACCACATAAGCATGCCAACATATAGCCACATAGGTTCATGCTAAACGAAACCCCACATACCGAGGAAAACCAACAAGAATGACACGTCAATCTGGATAACCTACTCAAATTTTTCACTAGAAATCACGTCAGCTAAACGCGTTTCTAACTTGGCTTCCACAGTTCCACCTCCATGCTCACATATACACATTATACTCATGCCTAACATGCTAACACGTTCATGTTATGAAAGAATCTAAACACATGTAGTCAAACACACGCAATCAACATCACACGGTGATATACCCTCTTTCCACGGCTCTTAGGTATTCGAATCTAGAGCTCTGATACCAAGTTGTCACGTCCTAAACTCTGGGTCACGTAAAACACTCACAAATAACTAAATATAAGACCCAACCCGAGAATACACTCTTAAGATAAATCATACATGCATTATATATAATCGCCAAACGGCTTATATTACAAGTCCCCAACGCCAGAAAACATGTTATAGCATACATGTTTAAAACGACCAAAAAGAAAGACTATAGATCTTTCGCTCCTCTGGCACCTCCAGATCAACCTACGTGACCGGTACCTGAAAAATATTTCAAATCTCACACCGTGAGTCAAAGCTCAGCAGAAACTAGACAAAGTATGCAGTATAAGATAAACATGCTAAGGAAACGAGATGTAATTTTAGATTCTCTTTCAAGCCTTAAAACAGTTTGAAAACAATTTTAGATCACGACTCGCACGAACCCCAAGAATAATAGGTATATATATGCAACACATGAATACATATCCAAACCGACTTTCACAAGCCCCGACAAACTAGCTCATGCAATCCATGCACTACGCCCAACACACTATGAGCAACACACCCAACACATATCTCTCAGGACCTCGTTTCTGTCCTTCAGATTCACACGCACTGCCTTTAGGATCACGTTTTCGTCCTTCAGATACCCATATGCACACACACAACACAAGGATCTTATCGGACTTTCACTGCAGGATCACTGCCCCGTTTAATATTTCTCAGGCTTTCACCGAAGGACCACTGTCCCAACTAAAATTTTTCGAGCTTTCACCAAAGGACCACTGCCCCATCTAACATTTTTCGAGCTTTAACCGAAGGACCACCGTCTCAACTAACATTTCTCGTTAACCAGGGTTAACATATATCGGACCACGTTTCTGTCCATCGTTAGCCAAGGCTAACATTAGTACCAATATCACGTAAAACCACATTTTTACCGTACATCATGCATAAATAAAACTAAGTTATAAATGCACAAAATCACATATAACCTACACATCGTGGCGCCACCCGCCACATAATCGACATCCAATGACATGGACAACCAACAACCCACAAAACCACGCTTAACTCAATGGCCAATACTCAACCCATAAGCCCCGATTTTCACAAACCAACACCTTTTTCAAAAAGGACCACGGGCCCGAACACGCCCAACACGGCAATCACAAACCCACGATGCCCACTCGTGCCGAACACAAACCTAACAGCAAACCACGTACCTAACCATGCACCACACCCACATCTAAACATGCATGTCACCCCCGAAGACGGCACTTAAACAAACACCCGAAGCCCCTACACGACCTCTGAAATCGCAACACGATCAACGGAACCCCAAAACCCAACCACCGAACCACAAACACACAACCCAGCACCTCAGTCGACTGGACCCCAACACCCAGTCGACTGAAAACTCTCAAAAAAGCCAAAAACCTAAGACATAACCAAGTCAGTCGATTGACCTCCAGGTCCAGTCGACTGAACCCCAAGCACCAAGATCCAGTCGACTGACCTCCCTCGAAAATTGTTTTTAAGTTGCGGTTTTTGCCTCCAAAACCTTGATTCGACACCTCAAAACCTCCGTCCAACACCCTTGAACATCCACACACCTAGGCCTAACACCTAGACCACGGAAGAAACTCCCGACACACGATTCCATCCACTGAAATCGACTAAAAATGAGTTTTAACCCAAAAACTGAACTTGAACATAAAATCAGATCTGCAGTAATCTAACCAGTAAAAACACACACGATTACACGTAGCACCCTTATAAGGATCCTAACCAATAACTCACTGAGGTAGGATCCTACCTCGATGAGTTAAAAACTCGATGCCTCGAACCACGTGCAAAAATGAGCTTCACCGGAATGAAATTCTGTCTGGATAGATGCGTAGACCACAATGCTAAAAGCAAGGATCTGCTGTCTGATCGTCAGAAATCGAGCCCCGGGCCTCCGAGAACTTAGAGAGAAAGCATGGAGAAAAAAAACTTACTGAAAAAGTTTTGAAAATATCTTTTGAAAATATCTAACTCTAGATATTTATAGATCTCCAAAATATTTTTTTTTTGAATTTTTTAAAATTCGCACCGCAACGCCGCACGGTCTCGGGAACCAACGCCGCATGCATATCTAACCACGATCATGCATCAAAAGGGTATAAAAACATGCTATCACATAAACACGAAACGCATGTCGAAAAACGCCGAAAAAGAAAACGGGTCAGGGTCTCACAGAAATAGAGTAAATGATACTCCCATGTAACAGTTTCACTACCTACTTTAACACAATCTCCTTCATGTTAAGTCTCCATTGCATTTCTCGGGTCAATTTTGCATCATCCTCATAATGGATGCGGTGCATGTAGACGAAGGGGTCAATTCCTTTTAGGTCAGTTACAAACCACCTTATAGCTCCTTTAAGGTCTTTTAGTACCCTCACGAGTTGACTTTCCTAATCGGAGGTCAAATTGGAGGCTATAATAGTGGGTATCGTGCAAATAGGCTCTAAGAAAACGTATTTTAGCAAAGCCAGGAGTAGCTTTAGCTCAACTTTCGGTGGTGAGTCTAATGAGAGCATAATAGGTATCGATGAAAAGGGCGATAGGGGCTCAAATCGAGACCTCCACAGTGAAGTGTCTGGATAACCGACTAAGTTAAGAATAGAACTAACCTTATCTATGGACTGATCGATGTTTATAACGACCCGATTTTTAAGCCTCTGGATTGAGAACATTAAATCAACTGAAATTAGATTTTTAAATTAGGGTTAGATCAAGTGCAAGAATCCTGAAGGATTAAGCCTAGAACCAAATCTCGAAATTGAAAATCCTAAAGAAGAAAAGACATCTCTTAATCCTAGAACCTCATAAGAAAATGTAGAATTACAATTTGGTCCAAGAATAATAACAAAATTTCAAAAATGACCCAAATCAAAGATATACACAAATAGCAAGGTTCTAAGTCCAAAGAATAGGAAAGCTAAGTGCCAATTTAATAATCAAAAAACATATACGCAAAGGCTTAATATTTTATAATTTTTAATAATTGCACGTTTAACCCCAAACTTTTAGATAATTACATTTTTAGCCTAAGACACCCCACAATTGGTAAATTCATGCTAAGCTACACACCTATTATGAAAACACCATAAAATTCTCCCATAATTACTCTAGAAGTCATTAAAAATTTTAGTCTTAACAAATTATACGCAAGTCCCTCAATTCTCTCTATCTGCAAGAAACTCTCCGAGGTAATCTTCATGCATTTTCTACAACAGACACTAACTCATGAATAAATATATAAAAGTACCCGATTTCATATTACGGGAATTAGCGACGAAAATCCACAATGACTACAACCCCAAAATTGGGTTAGGACGGGAATAAAGCCTCAAGGCTCAAAGTAAAACCCTACAGAATATAGAATTCTCTAATACTGAATTCTAGAAATCAAAAATCATAAACTCATAAGTTAGTCGAATAAGATAGAAAAATTATGAAAAAGACAAACAAAACCCAAGTGTAATTTTACACAATCTTTTAATCAAATAAGAACGAAACCCTAAGACACAATATTTAAACCCCCAAACCCTTGAGGACAATTGATATTCAAAAAAATTTAAAACCCTATAACCACATAAAATCATAGGATCACAATTATACAGCTTGACCTAAGAAAATTATGAATTATGAAAAAGATTAAAAATAGAGCCCAAATAAAATTACAGAGCTCAACTCTTTTAATTAAGCCCAACTAATTTAGCTCAAGAAGAATTATAATTATAGCTTATGAATTTAAGCTCAAAGGAATTTTTAAGTATGGCTCAAATATATTAAGCCCAAATCATAGTATTAGCGACGGTTAGCTGATGAGATCTTAGGTCGCTAGAACGATAGAAATCCTAACTCAATTCGAAAACTTAATCCGATCCGAAAATTCTGAAGAAGGCCAAATACTCAAGAGACAAAACCCTAATACTCATAGAAAACTCCTAATGTCCTAAATTAAGTAAATAACATGAAATATAAGTTTGAAAATAAAGAATTCTCATAATTAGAATAAAATGACAATTTTGCTCCTAGCACAGTAAAAAGTCGTAAAAACTCAATTTTTTGACAAATTAACACCCTAAATCAGATATTTAGATATAATTAAATAAAAAAAGATAAAATAACAATAAAAATAACACAAATGCCCTTGCATGACCGGCCACATTGGGATTAGTGCATAAAAAGTTACTTTTTACCTTTTTAAGCCAAAAAATTAAAAATAAAATTGTACAAATCAAGCATTATTATGGTCCAAGACTTTTTAAATAAGTAGTATACATAATAATATAATAATATAGGCTAACAAAAGCAAACAAATCATTATTAAAAGTTTTTGCACACTTAAAAAAGAAAAAAAAAATCACATATGGTCAAAATAACTTAAAGTAATTTAATTGCCTACATTTAAACAATTGATTATTGTCAATATTTTTATAAACTATAATAATAATAATAATAACACTAAAATAATTCATGTTAGAAAACTAAAAAAACACATCAAATCAATTTTAAAAATTCTTTCTTGAGCAATATAGTGCCAAAATACCACTAAATAAGTACTTAAAGCAAAATTTAAGCACAAAAACCAACCAAATAGCCCCTTGGCCAAATTCCCATCTAATATTTCTGTAAATTCAGATCTTAAATGTCTTGTTAAAAGCTCTACCTCCCATGTAACCAATAAGAATTAAGAAAAAATCAAAAATTTACTTACACATTAATGATTATTTTCACTACCTCTTCTCCTATAAAACCAACACTTGAGCCCCAATCATCCCTTCATTTTTTTGGCCAAGAGGAGTGAGAGAAACCAGATTTCTTTGAGTGTTCAAGTGTTCTTCAAGTGGGGGAGAGAAAAGGAGAGAAAGAAGAAAGAAGAAGAAGGAAGAAGGAATACTTTAAAACTTAGTCCATACATCCTTTAACCTTTAGAACAACCAAACAAGTAAGTAAACTAGTTAAAACCCTCTGTCATCCTCTTACAAAATATCCCTCAACCCATCTCTATAAACACATCTAAGAATAAGAAACAAAATCTCACACAAAAA